>CM050404.1:96753541-96892129 GCA_027580255.1 Therioaphis trifolii
TACATATTTCATGTTTTTTTAGTGCATTTGTGCATGCATATTTTGAGATTTTTAAATACTAGAAGTCCTCATCCCTATATATAAGATGTTATTTATGGAAAAAAAAAACATTGAATTTAATACCTAACTTCATAACTATGTAAATCTGATTTTGGATATTTATCCTGAATGATTTCAATAAAAAATTGGAATAAAAAATACAACTTTTCAAACGTACCTCCAGTATAGTTTTCCATGCATTACTGTTGTACACTCTGTCTAGGTTATCTTTTTGGTTTGAACTGTTATTGTTTTCCGCTGTTGGCCTCAATTTTATTTCGGATATACAATACTGTCCTTTTATAGGATAACGCACACCAACACATTCATCATAAACACCGAAGTGGTACCTGTTGCCCGCAAGTATACCAAAAGGACGTCGATCCCAAGATTCTGACACTGTAAAATCAAAATAATCATATCTTATCCAATAATCGTAACTTAACATTTTCTCAATTAGGAGAAGAAGAAATTTAGTGGAAAATTAACATTACCCCTCTCCCGTACAATTTACATTTATGGAGATTTAAAGCCCGTTTAAGCAAGATTAAACACGATAAAACATGTGTTATGTGTAATACATAATATTTTAATTTAAACCATTTAGTGGAATAAATAATTAAATTTTGATGTCAGTGTAATATTGTGATCAGTAGTTTTTATTCTAGAAATATTTTAAATTGGAGATATTTTTAGTCGGAGATATTTTATACTGGAGATATTTTAAATCGGAGATATTTTTGAATATAGATATTTTGTCGGAGATATTTTTACATGGAACCTAAAAAGGGACACACACATAAACACAATAATCATAACGTTACGAAAACTACAATACATTAAAGCAAGAAAATTCCTAAATATAAAAACACTACGCTTAATATATTTTACCATGACACAGTCAATTCTCCAGTATGGATTAGGTATCGTTACAAGCAATAAAATATATAGAGCACAAAACAGCATAATACAAATAATACTAAACAAACCCAAAACATATCTTTCTACACAAGTATACTTAGAATTTAATGTTTTCTCTGTACAAAAATCATTTCAAAGAAATCCTCTTTATTTCATATATAAAATGAATCTAATTAATTTAAAAACAATATCTTACAATACACGACATGAAAAATAGAGATCCCCACTACCCAAACATTTAAATCAAGCATAAGTTTTTCCCAGATAGGTCTTAAGCTATTAAATAAAGCACCAGCACATATAATAAATTGCAAATCTTATAACCAATATAAAAAATATGTTAAAATATGGCTAAACCAGAGTCCAAATATTTAAATAATGGTATATATAATGTGAATCTAACTTTAATTTGAACGTTGACTCCAAAAACCGTACACTTTTGATAAAATACAGGACAAAACCGCACACTTTAGGTAGGTTAAAACCGCACAATTTAAAAAATTGTCGTATCCAAAAACCGCACAGTTATGATTTTAACCCCAAAAATGTCGATAAACCAAAAAATACCTATAATATTAATTAATGTCAAAAAATGCATATATTATTAATTTAAAAAAAAATCTAAAACTAAAAATTTATAGGTATTTAAAAAATTTGAAATATTAATTTAAAAAAAATTTAAAATATTAATTTAAAAAAATTTAAAATATTAATTAAAAAAAAAAAAATTAAAACTCTCAAAGTTTGATTGGTTGAAACCGACTGCTGACGTTTTATATTTAGTATATTCTTCAATTGACTGCATGATGTAACCGTGGATGTACAATTTTTGATGTAACAACGCCAAACTACATTTCCACTAATATTGACTCTAAATTTTCGGTATTTAAAATCGTCAAGTAATAAGCACTTGCCCCCTTTGTTACTTTCAATAATTTTAAAATCCATTATACAAATTTAAGATATTCACGTTTTAACACTAAATTATAGGCGTAACAATTAACACTAACCGAATCGAGACCGACTAATAACGAGTGACAACTAAATACTTGATTATTGAATAGTACATATCATAGATGACACTATCATCATCTTATCTTTTCACTATTTTCACAAAAAATAGTGTGCGGTTTTTGGATGCAACCACTTTTAATAACAACCAATTTATTCGTTTGTGTATTTCTTTTTTAAATTTATTAATCTCTAATTATTTTTTTAATGTTCACATTGTTTTGTTTCTTTCTTTTCTCTCTATTTAATATATTATCATTTTATTTATTTATTTTTATTTATTTAGGTTTATTTTTTCATTAGTACTCCAATATCACCAATAAGAGGTTTCCTCAGTGGTGAGTTGGGCCATTATACTTGGCGTTCATATATTATAAATGTAAATGTAAATCTCACTATAAATGGTCAATAAATAATTAAAAAAAAAAAATATATCGCGTAATTAATTAATTGGCACCTAAAATACACTAATGAAGTAAGTTAAGTAATATCGTTAGTCTTATAATCAATTTTTCTCGATAAAATTTCCTTTAAAAATATTTCCTTACTATATTTATCTACTTTAAATTTGTTTTAATTATGTAAAATTATAGTAACGATATATTTTAAAGTCAGCAGTATCAAAATTGTACCAACATTGCAAAGTTATTGATTTAAATGTGTCTAATTCCACTTAAATGGATTTTGACACAATCGCTAGCTAAATTATCTATAATTTTGATATTAATTCTTACTTTTAACAGCCCAATTAGTGTGGTTCCGCAAATGATTTTCGTACATTTTCCCTTGTATCTGGCAGATAGTGCTTCCGACATTGTGAACTGAAAAATTTACTAAAGCTTGATAAAATAAATCTGGGATCCATGACTCCGGATAAACGGTATCTAAACTCTCCGCGAAGGTTAAAGATGACTCGTTATTGACTTGCAGGTTATTGGACTTTACCAATACTAAACCTAATACAATGATAACTAACGAAAAATTCGACATTTTGTATGCAATTCACAATTTAAATTTAAGACTCATCTTAGTAACCCGGTAAAAATGTGTGTGTTTTTTCAGACAGTGATCTGACCAACTCGAGCACTCATCGGCTTTGTATAAATAAAAATGAATTATTTTTTACACAGGATCACGACAATACGAGCACAATACAACAACAAGTTTCCACTGTTAAATGTTAAAAATACGAGGCGATTTTATATGGTTTTAAATTATGCTAGTGAATCTATTCCTATAAGATAACTGGTTTTAGTGCCTTGTTGACCACGTGATTTATGCAAATGTAACAGACAACTACTAGCAGTAATATTTTTCATTAATACTTTCCAATTGGTCGACATTGAAAATTATACACTGAATAAGAGTCATGACATTCAAATTTTTAATTTTAAATCGATCTTGTACAAAAAAAATATTAACATGTCTATAGTTAATTGGGAAACGAGTGAAAATATTTTAAATTGGAAATACTGGTTTAAAGAATACATCGCAAACAATGTACCAAACTTACCAAACTAGAAGAGCGATCAAAAAATGGCAATTAGACATAACATTTTAAACTTGAAGCGTATTTGATCTTTTATTATGCATAAAAAAGCATTGCACAGAAACACCTTTTCACAAAAATATATAATTTAAATGTGAAAAACGCGATCATTGTTATTTCATTTCATTTTTAGATTCTGGTGAAGCGAAGGATCATATGGTTTTATAGTTAAAGTATGAAGTGATACATAAATAACATTTGGTAAAAATTTCAAGTTTTAGCAATATTACTTTTGTAGAAATGACAAAATTACTGAAGTAGATTTAATAAAAGTGTCTCATTATAGCGAATTTCGTCGTTATTGCTCCATTTTCGGCTGTTTTTCCTCTCTCACCTAGAAAAACTATTGAGATGAGAGCTTATTGAAACCTTATATTACATATACATCAAATTCTAAATCTATAGTGTTGTGAAATGAAACTTTTTGACAAAGTTAGGATGAGCAAAAAGTTTCACCAGAAAAACAAATTTATAAAAAGAAAAAAAGATATATTATTGTAAAATCATAAGTTCTTTCATTTCAATCAGGATATAAAATACTAAAATAACTTTGCCAAATTATTTACAATATAAAATATATATTTGTTAATTTGGTGTAGTACGTATCATAATAATCAACACACATGTGTTAATATAATATATGTATTACATGTTATATAACTAACAAGTTTATAACATTTAAAAGTAAAACGTAGGTAATCAAGTTTAATGAATAATGAATAGTTAATTATTTTGTATATCATCTGGGTGTCATCTATTCGATGTAAAGAAACAAACATATATTTATTAATGTAGGAGTAACCAAGACTGAATGTTGAAAAACAATGTTTAGTAATTTTGTATGTAAACATTGTATAACAAAATTTTTTTTTTAAGTGAAGCTCATGAATATATATATGTGTATATATATATATATATATATATATATATATATATATATATATATATATATATATAAACTTTGTTATTTGTTTTAGTATTTAAGTTTTAACTGACAAGGATTTTTGAATTTCATTATAATAAATGTATACTTGCCCATAGGTAAAAAAAATAATTCCCTGTTTGAAAAAGCTTTTTATAGTTTATACTACGTAACAAGTAAAACATTCAAATGAAAAAAAAAGTTTAAAACACTGTTTTAAATACGTTAAAAAAACATTTAAAAAAAAACATTTAGAAAAAAAAAACACAGTTTTAAACGTTTTATACGTGAAAATTGTATTAAATCAATTTGTACAATTTTGGTTAAATTGTGTTACGTCATTTGGTACCACAATAAATGAGCTTTATGATAAAAAAATGACTACTTGAAAAAGTATAATAGTTTTGAAGGTACACAAAAAAATGCGTGGTAGGTTCGATTTCGATAAAAGAAAATATTGTATTCGCCCATAAAGCTATAACTTCAAAAATAAATTAGTCAAACCCTCCATTTAAAGCTAGTTTATGCATACTTTTAGTACACTTTCATGTTTTATCTAATCTGTATTGGGTTCATATTGATTTCTGATTAAAAAAGATGCTGGATGAAATTTTTGGAGCATTATTAACCGAAAAAATGATTCAATATATTAATATATCATAGGTGCTCGTAGCTGACCCGGCTCGCTCCAATTTAACGCCTTCAGATAATCTCCAGAGTGATAATAAAACATATATAGTTCAAATTTCAATGTGATTTATTTGAATGAAACCGAAATCAGTAGAAAGTGATATGATAAACAATATCTTTCGATTTGTATTCGAGCGCAAAAACATTTTGTCCAATTTGAGGTGGTGATTGTGCTGCGCAAACCTGTATAATATGGGCACGTCTCCATTCATTTGCTTCTGCGCGATCCTCTTGCGTTTGATTATCACGGACATTCTGAATAATTGTGGTACGACGTGTACGTCATCTAAGGTTTTATCGTCTAATAGGAGGTATTAGTCAAGCAAATAACTTCAAAACAAAATATAAACACGTATTTTTCTATTAATTTATTAATTAATTTACTGTATTATTTTAATAATTATCTCCATGATGATTCTAAAAAGTGTATTTTACTCCGTGGCATCGGTGAAGAATTGTTGAAATGTTATTCCATAGATACATAATATCAATTATTATCACAGTTAATACATATACCATAGAGTCGATGTTGTTATAGAACATAGAATGTACCACATAATACCATAGAATAAAGTTATTTATAAAAACCACTTGTTGACATTTTTATGCGGAAATAAAAATTATAAATTAATAATTACTCAATAAATTTAAAGAATTGAAATTTTTATTCATAAAAATCTTCACCTGGCAATAACGAACAACAGAAAACAATTTGAGCCAAATCGGCTAAGCCGATTGTTCTCAATTATTGATAAATTGCTATACATTTTTCACACCGTTTTTATAAATAAAATAATTTAAAAAATAACCGAAATAAATATAAATAAAATATTGAATAAATAAAAACATAACATTGTGACACGAAATAAATAAAATGAAAATATTTTAACCAAGGACGGCCACTTGGTGGTAAAAAATATAGTATAAGTACCAGTGGCTCTATCAGATGCGTATCCGTAGCGAGTAGAGTAGTGTGCGCCGCACTGGAATTCGCTGTCGTTTTGACTGTTTTGACTACAACGTGCAGGCTCATTTGGTTACCATGGCCCTATCATTTCTGTTGCTAGTCGTCGTGGTCGTATTCATCGCGTACGTGGCCAGTGGTGGTTACAAATTCATATACCTGGTGTACCGCACCGCACCTAGAGACCTCAAGTGAGTGTGTGTGTGTGTGTGTGTGTGTTGTATTTTGGGTACGGGTGTGCATGTATAAGTATGTTTTGACATTTTCCCCAAAATGTGATGATACTAATAATAATAATAATAATGTTTAACGTCGCGGCATGATATATAGTTTCACACGTTTCCAATTATTAAAAAAAATAAAAAAATAAAAAATAAAAAAATAGGGAGTAAAATGTTTCAATATAAATAAATTAATTTTGAATTCAATAATTTGTTTTTAAGCTTGTACAAAAATAATGTATTATTTAAAAGATTTAGAAACTTATCGAAAAAACGTTTATACCTAATACTTTTTCAATATTTCCATATTGACAATGTTTGATGACACAGTTATTTTTGAAATACTTATGTTTGATACATTTTAATTATTATTTAATGGTTTCTATAAAAATTAAATATTTATTTTTATTGTTCTACCACATTTAAACGTTGTTTCATTATACCTCTGCTTTTGATGATTTGTTAATTTGTTTTTGATGACCAATAATTTATTCTACGATATTATTACTATGATATTAGTAAGTAATTAGTAATGTATTACTCAAAACTCGTATCTAGAAAAAATGAAATCACATAAAATCTTAGTTATGAAATAAAGACATTTTATACAAGGTATATTATAATTTATAACAGGTTTAAATTTTTGAAACAAATTGTAAAAAATCAACAATAATTATTTTCTCAGAGCATTATGTCGTTATTGGTACTTTTTGTACTCGACAAAACGATTGGCCAAGAACAATTGGACCATCGCAGACACATTTAAAAACGATGTCGTGAAGAAAACTCCGCATAAAGTCATGTTAGTATTCGAAGACAAAGAATGGACTGCGTTACAGGTTAGTATTATAGTTGGACTCGACATAATCGCTGTAAGAAGAATAATTCAATAATTTTCAAAAATAATTTCTGATAAATCTTAGCTCTAGTAAATACATACAAGGATGATACCATACAACTAAACCGGCGGTTCCGAGTTGCGTGCGAAAATCGTTTTCTGGCTCGAATTGCGTGCGTGGTCTTTTCATAACAGGGTTGAGTTACGTGCGTGGTTTTTTTGTGACAGAGACGAGTTGCGTGCGAGATACAGTGTTGATGCCGCACGGTGTGCCAGATCACACATTTTGTGGACAATTTTTTTTTTACCATTAAATGAACCAATGAGTTACACTAAATAATTAAAGAATACATTTATTCTTCGAATACAAATTATTAAAACAATAAAAATCAAAAATAGGTTTGTTTATATATATATATATAGTTTTGTATTCAAACTTAAAACTCAACTGGCAAATTTTTGTACGCCAACTTATCAATAAATTCCAAACGAGTTAACATTTTATTTTGAAATTCATGCATAATGTCATTAATATAATCTTTTTTTTCTAATACCTCCCGTCGTTTTTTTGTTACATTTGAGCTACGAATTTTGACATAAACATCGGTTTGCACATTTTTCAAGATTTCTACAAATTAAAATATATTTGGATACGTAGAGTAAAACATACTGTTTAGATTCGAATGAAATGACTCGCATGAATTAGTAGTGCGCTGCAATGAGTTAGAAAACTCAGCCCATAATGACGGTGGAAATTTAGAATTTGGTAAAACATAATTTCTTTCGAAAAAATTACAAAAATCATGCAATTGCTGATTATTTGGTTTTATGGCCATGAGGTCTTCAGCAAAACATTTGTGAACATCCTCAGGTTATAAAAAAGATAATCCAAAGAATAATTTTAAAAATTTTCCCACTTCTGATTTATTTTTAAAATTCTTACAAAGACCAAGTGATTGCATTTTTCTCCACATAGACTGGCCTAAGTGAAAACGACAGCCTTTGCGAACTACTTCGGGGAAAATTTCTGAAATTGCTGTGTGTATTGCTTGTTCAAAATCAGCGTAAATTATACCTGGTGTATAATTTAAATTCAATTCAACCATTTTTTCTATTAAAGGTCCCCACACACTACAGCGGTTGCGCTGGCGGTGGCGGTGACCTCGTAGTCCACACACACTGCCGCGGTGGCGGTGGCGGTGACATAATTTTTGTATAAACTTTAAATGTTTAAATTTGTATAAATTTTTAAAAGTTTTTTCTGGTGATCGTAACACAATATTGTAACCAAAATTATAAATAATATAATTAATTTTTATTTGTTCATTAGGTACTATAATATAATTACGAGTATACGACGTATGGCCGTATGGGCTATAGGTAAATAATCATAATAAATATATTAGATTGGTCAATAGATATGTAAGTCATTACTCATTAGGAAGTCGCTTGTATAGTTAGTATAGCTAGTATAGTAAAATGATAATAAAACATCATTTACTGACCCAAAATAAAAAGGGAAAGAGGAGAAGGGTGAGGAACAAGCATTACTGTAGGTAAATATATAAATACTAGCTGATCCCGACCACTTCGTTGCCGGTTAAATGTACCAACTCTATATGAATCAAACTTTGTAAAATTTGTTGTTTAATATTCGGCATACGGTGTTCAGAACTTATCTTAACTTTTCCGTTGCCCGGAAAAAAAATGTTGATACGCAGCAGTATATTATTATCAGGTAGGCAATCTACCGCGGCGGTGAAATCGGTCATGCAGCAATTTACCGCCGCGTTATTTTACCGCCAGATCCACCGCGGGTTTCACCACGGCGGTGTGTGGACCTAGTACTAAATATTATATGTGTACAATTTTACCGCCACCGCCACCGCTGCAATGTGTGAGGACCTCAACTCGGAAAACGCATCTTTATATATTTCTTTTTAGTTTTTCCCGTTAATAAAAAAAATACTAACGGTGTATAATTTGCATTTTTAGCTCCATGAATTATGAATAATTGGTAAAATGGTCTGGGACAGCTTTTAAACGTCCCATCAACATATAAAACATCACATTCAGTTAAATGTTTTAAGTTGGATTGTGTTGAAAATGCTACAATATTTTTTACTGAATTATTTATGAATACAAATATTTCATCTCGATTTGTTTTAATCTCACCTAAATTTGTAAGAGCCAAATGTAGTTCTTTTAAATTTGTAGGCAACTTTGGAATCATGCTAGGCCGCGCATAATGAATATTTTTTTTTTATCAGCGTCGTATCTGCAATAGTCAAACTGGATATGTCTCCTTGGCGTAATTCTTTATGTAAAATTGTACACGGTTTTTCATAAGGATCATCCAGAGCTTTACGTTTTCATTTGTTGCTGACTTTTTGTCGAGTTAAAATATTTATATCATCCTTGTCATGATCGTGATTTAAAACACTAAAAATAATATCACCATTTTCACTTAGCTTAAAAAAAGATTTACACAAACGTTTAGTACATGCCCATCTCTGTGTGTTGTTATTTAAAAATTTTTGAAAATGAAATTTATACCCGTTAATTATACTTAATTTTTAATTTTTTTCGCTTAACATTTGATTCACTTCCGTTTTGGTCGCGCTTGAGTGTTGACTATCAACTGATATTCAATTCCAATTTCATATAGAATATACATCGTTTAATATTATTTATCAAATTATCAGCTTATATCTTATTGCCGAAAAGTCCCATTCCCTACATAGTTCTTTTTCTCCGCACGCAATTGGGATGCAGCCAACTAAACATATGATTAATTTCAACATATAAATGATAATAGACATAGACGATACATTTGAAAGAAAATTGCCTAGTTAATATATTGAATTTAAGTAATTTATTTCATGAAAATAGATTGAAATATACTTTATTTGATCATATCAGGATTATTATTGGTCAGAAATAATTACAATAATAGTAATAATAATACTCATACATTACGGAATTACAACTTTGATTCTTATACAACATTATTTTATCCGAAAAAAAATCCAACTATAGAATGCAGGATAGTTCTTACTGTTTTCGTTTGATACATATGCTTAAGCATTTTCGGATTATTGAATATGGTCTCTAACGAATGCTAGACCATTAATGGTCTTATTTTTTATGGGTAATTTTTTTTTAAAGTATTACACTGATGAAAAATAAGTATAACATGTATACCATTTGTGTATAATCTGTTAAAAATACCTTTTGCTAATTCAATTATAAGTCTTGGTAAGTTTTAAGTGATTCGAATAAGAATTTTTAGTCCATTATCTTGTAAGAACATTAAATAAAAACGTAAAAGAAACGAACTTAGATGAACCATGAGGTTTTGTATTAATAATTATCATGTTTATCTATTTTAGGTTTGTGTTTTTTCATACACTAAGTACTAAGTTATAATACAATTTTGTTTTTCATACTTTTAATTATGGAATTATAATTCAATTATATCTCATAAGAAAATAACTTAAATTATTAATTATTTTCATTTGAATTTATTTATTTTTCACCACATCAAACTTTTATTCATGTTTGACATTAGTAGATTTATTAACCGTGTACTGATTGGTAATGATATAAATGAAAAACCTATATTAAATATCGCATTTATATTATGATAATATTAAGTATGACGATGAATAAACTTGGATGACAAATTAATTTTTGATTTTCATTAATTTATATTAATTAATCAATGGCTTGAGGCTAGAAGAATCAGGTGAAATATAAATCTAGATAAAAAATTAGTTATTACTATTTAGTAAAATATTTACAATACTTTTTACTGTTATTAATTTATTCCTAAAAATTATTTTCATTAGTGAATTTTAGTATTGAATTATTTATAAAACTTTACAATGCAATAGTCGCAATTCGTATCATTCCTTTTTTGTTATATTTTCCATATGAAAACATTAATTTCAAATGCACTTTTATAATTTTTTAATGTGAAGTATATGTGAAAAATACCGAATTTTTTGGACAAAAAATAAATGCAACTATATACGTATTTTAACTTGACATATATATATATATATATATATATATATATATATATATATATATATATATATATATATATATATATATTATGTTTTCATATTTGATATACAGACATATTTTAGATAGTATTTATATATAAATAAATAAATAAATACACACACACACACACACACACACACACACACACACACACACACACACACACACACACACACATATATATATATATATATATATATATATATATATATATATATATATATATATATATATATATATATATATATATTATATATATATAAATCACAAATCAAAGAATCATTGACAAGACTTTTGAGTTGAGTCATTCGAAAAATTGATAGGCAAAACGTCGTCGTGTACTCTGCGTATTTTTTTTATTTTATTTTTGGAAATCTTGTCGGTACAGCTCGAGGAGTACAGTAACAAAGTGGCCAACGTCATGATAGAATGCGGTTTCAAGAAAGGCGACGTGATCGGTCTGCTGATGGAAAACCGACCTGAATTCGTGGGCATTTGGTTGGGCATGTCCAAAGTGGGCATCGTTTCCGCACTGATCAACCACAACCAGAAGATGGTACCGCTCGCTTATGCTATAAACGTGGCAAACTGCTGTTGTGTGATTCACGACTCAAAGTTGACTTCGGGTGCGTATTTCATCGGAACAAGTTATGTTCACTTCGATATAACTGTGCTACGTGCATACCACGGAGTTTGTGTTCTGTTAACGACTTTGAATTATAATTGTTTGTTACATATAACGCTAACTTTTTGTCCCCGTTGTACTGTTTATTCAAGTAAAGATTTTACAAATTTAGATTTGAATAGAGCACGAAACAAGCCACCGAAACGTCCTTACAACCACACATTCTTTCACGATCGTGTGAATACTATATAATACTATATATGTACTTGTTGATGTTTAATAAGACTCATGTTAATTAATTTTTCTTTCCCTTATTCAAACGTGGTTTTTCGTCTTATTTTTAGTATATATATATATATTTTTTTTTTGCTGTTCAATTATTTGTAACAAATTTTATGACATCAGTCGAACAGCCGTATAGCTACAGCAAACGATTTTTAGGCGTATTATTCTTGATACGCTACAACATTTTTCATTGTGCGGTAACCTAACTAAATCCGATCCCTTGGAATGCCATTGCTAATACAGGTTCTACCGCAATGTTCAGTGTACGATCATACTCTCCAGGCGGTATATGGCTGTGGAGCGATTGTTCGTGCGTTTTGTTTTCTATCGTTTTTAACCAATGCGTGTTCTGCCTGTATTGTGTTTTGCAGACATCGACGATATCAAAGATCAGCTGGCGGACAGTATTAAGCTGTTGAAATGGTCGAGCATTCCGCCGCCCGCAAATGACGATAATTACCTAAATAACCTGCTGGACAAATCGTCACCGTACGCTCCTAGCCTGTCGGATAAACCCGGCTACAACGATCGATTATTGTATATCTACACGTCTGGCACCACGGGCTTACCGAAAGCCGCGATCATTACCAACGCCAGGTAATAAAATTTTACTCTAAGTCTACATTGTTACGATTTTTATTGGGCCAATGCGTTCACAAATCGCTGTAACAAGTTTCGCACGGCAAGACCGTGCATCCAAAATGCATGTACTAAGGCAGATAATAGAGGTTTATCGGAGTTATTGATATTTATTTTTTTATATCTCCATGCCTGGTTAAAAACGTTTAAACACTTTTAAGCTAGAATCAGTTTGAAATGTAAATTATTTTTTGGTATTTTGAATTTCAGTACAAAAAAAAAGAAAAAAACAAATATTTCAAACCCATTAAATTAATATTAACCACTTATTTGGTATACAATTTGCGTCGATACGTTACGTATAAAATGAATAATCATTTTGAACTTAACGTTGATATTTTACTTTAATAAATATTTCGTTTAATAGATTGTATCTGCAAATATTTAAAATCTTTATCTGTATCACTTTGATCTCTGGGTTGTTAAAATGTTCATTTATCATTATGCCATCGATCATTAGAATCTACTTTTTTGTAGTGCATATTTTTTGATATTTTCAATTTAAAAAATGTCATGCATTTTAGAATCTAATGAGGTTTTAATTATCTATTCAGTATCTATCTATGTAATATAAATATAAGTTCAGTGTTTTCCCTTAGGTTATGAAAAAAATGTATGATGTATATTATGTAACTTCCGTGCGTGCGCGCGCGCGCGCGCGTGTGTGTGTGTGTGTGTGTGTGTATAGTGGTGAGGACTTCTAGTTTTTTCATATTTTTTTAGAAGGATCGTTAAATTATGTAAGTGATCTTGAATTATGTATCTTAGTATATTGTACACTATCGTAACTACACATATTTATGTACCTCATTACTTTATTAAGTGTGTGTATGTGTGTGTGTGTGTGTGTGTGTGTGTGTGTGTGTGTGTGTGTGTGTGTGTGTGTGTGTGTGTGTGTGTGTGTGTGTGTGTGTGTGTGTGTGTGTGTGTGTGTGTGTGTGTGGTATGACCATGATAATCATAATAATCTATCATAGTGATACAGTTTAGTTTATGAAAAGCACGCACAAGTTTTATATCACCATCACCAATAGTTGTCTTTGTGAAATCGTTAGAAAATAAGGACATGTGCTATGTGTTGCAACACGTAATACGGATATTTGTGAACGCAAGCGCTACATATTTCTCAAAATTCTAACCACCACGCCAAGTATTTCGCCTACGTATCTGTTTTGTGTTAACTAACGCCAAGGTTGCTTTTTTTTTCGTGTTTTTTTTTTTTAGATTTGTTTTGTTCGCCGGTTGTTACGCGTATCAAATAGGTCTCAAGTACACTGACCGGTTTTACTCGCCTTTGCCGTTGTATCACATCGTGGCCGGCATATTGGGCATTGGTCAATCGCTGCTATACGGTTGTACTTTGGTGATACGGAAAAAGTTTTCCCCTTCCGCATACTTCCAAGACATTTCTAAATACAATTGTACCGTAAGTCACTCCATATGTGTACCACCTACAAGCTCACCCCAGCACACTGTTGGTACGACTAGAATTAAATTAAATATCCGCAAACCGTGTTGTAACCGTCGGGTGTTTATATTTTACCATGTGGGTGAACCACGTGTGGACGAGAGAACATAACCTTCCAATATGGACTATCACGCCCCCTCGTGTTCCAATGTGATTTCTTAACCATCAAACAACCTTTAATATGTTTGATATTTCATCATTTCTCTACACACCGAAACATTATTAATAAAATATCATTTCGTTTTTTATTTTTTTTTTAACCTCATGTCTTTTATTTTCTTATACAGGCGGCTCAATATATCGGCGAAATGTGTCGGTACATATTAGCCACGCCGCCCAAATCTGAAGACGTGAATCATAAGTTGAGAATAATATTTGGTGCTGGTCTGAAAGCTCAGGTATGGAAAGACTTCGTGACCAGATTCAATGTGCCACGTGTGGCTGAATTATACGGCTCTACTGAGGGAAACGCCAATATTGGTAATACATTTTTACGTTCACTGTTACCAAATTTATTATCACTTAAGTTAAAAAAAAAAAAAAAAAATAGTTATTTCTTAAAATATTACAATTACGTGTTTTTACATAAAATGCTTTTTTTAGCGTTTGATTATTCATCAAAATTGTCGATAAATGGCAATCATGTCGATTTATCAATGGCTTTGATTTATCGTAGTAATATCATGTTGTCATATGATAATTAAAAAAAACAAAACATTCTTATGTACTAATAGTATTTTATTTATTTAGCTCACGCCCCAATAGGAAATTTGAGTAACAATTCTTGAAAAAATATACATATAGTTACATAATCGTGTACCCACTGAGAAAATAATTATTCATATTTAATTATGTACTATACAAAAAATTATAATTTTATTCAGTTACAAATAAATTAAACATTTTAACTAGGATATTTTAATTAAAAAACGTGTTACATTACGTTAGGGTGACCATATTTAAAAAAATAAAAAACAGGACTAAAATAATTTTCTTGGTTTTTGAAATAATTGAATCAAACTTTTTATCACAATTTTCAATCATAATAAAAAACATAATTTAATTAACCTAAAATATAGTATCTTATATGTATTCAATATTATTTCTATTCTTTTAAAGCAGTTACAGAACGAATGCATAATTTTTAATAAATACACAAAAATAAAAAAATAAAAATAGTAGTTACTTAATAAATTAAAACTTTTTATAATGTTCTCAAATACTTTAGTTCAATATTCATTTTTCTGAAAACTTTTATAATCATATTGATGATCATTTTGTTGGATCGCATATCTACACATTTCAATTTGTCATCATTAATCGTTTTCTTCCGAAAAACTACTCGAATCTAATAATTTGGGGTATTTTGTGTATATTGAGTACCTGCATATAAAATATGAACATATTTACACCTAGCTTTATAAGATTGAATAAAAAACAGAACAAAAAGTGTCCTGTGAGACGTTCGTCAGGATAACAGGACACAACTCTAAAATAAAGGACAATCCTGTAAAAAACAGGACGTACGGTCACCCTACATTACGTAACAATCACTGTGTTGTGACCATTTTTTTATTGTAATTAGTTAAATATCGGCAAAAATATCAACGTGATAAACTTACATTGGGTTGTATATGTCTTATTTGAATTTGTATTTACACGGAAACTTAAAAACCCGTTTATAAAACCACTACGGGATAAGAATTAAAATACTTAAGAATATCGCATCAACTCTTTTTGGTTAATTCAATTTGCCTAATTTCCTTTAAAAAATAACATGCTAACATGTTAAAATAAAAAAATAACATAAAAAATAACATGTTTACTATAGTATGCAAATTAGTTGATTTAGTATTTCTTTTTGCATATTTTTATTTGGTACAGCCAATACAGATAACACGTTTGGAGCGATTGGCTTCGTGTCTAGACTGGTGCCCAGCATTTACCCGATATCAATTATACGCGTGAACCCGGAAACATGTGAACCAATCAGAAATGAAAAGGGACTTTGCATGCGTTGCAATCCAGGTATGGACAACCACTGACCAGTGACGGTGTAAACCCTTTCATAATCGAGTCTTTTGGCTGTCGAACATACATGATATTCTATAAACCTCACTACTAACGGATCGATGATTTCAGGCGAACCAGGCATGATTGTCGGCAAAATCATTTCAACTAACCCATCCAGACAGTTTTTGGGCTATGTCAATAACAAAGACTCTGAGAAAAAAGTCGTTCGCGATGTGTTCGAAAAGGGAGATGCCGCCTTTTTGTCCGGTGATTTGCTTGTAGCCGACGAATGGGGCTATTTGTACTTCAAAGATAGAGTAGGAGACACGTTTAGGTAACTATTTAGATATGATGTTGATGAGATCAATTTACATACTAAAATGTGGACGCGTCTCAACTGATCATATAAGGTCAAAAAACATTTAATCGTATTTAAAAGTTCATTGAATTAAATCTAAAAATTAAATAATTTTTTAACTAGAATTGATGCTGAAAATATGTTGTGCTATTAGTTGAAAGGCAAAAGACCCTATTGTCATTGTTAGAAAGACTAAGTAATTTCTATATCTTTTTTTTTATCCTTGAAAAAATTTACAAGTTAAAGGTAAATCATGAATTAGTTAAAAAATGTGATAACCAGGGCTCGGAACTTTATGCAATTGCATGTTTTTCAGGAAGCTGCATATTCGAAATCTGATTTGATACAAATTCGTTTCATGGTCCATACAATTGAAATACAAAAGTTAATGTTGCATATTTTTGCATAATTTAACTAAATTTATATGATTTCGCATATTAAAAGAATTTAAGCCTATTAATGCATATTTTATGCTTATAATTTATTATTAATAAATTTAACTATGTTGTACCTAGTATTAATTTCAGTTTTATTTTCACTGGCCCAGTATTTAAATTTAAAATTTTCGAGAATAAAAATATATTTATTCATACCAAGAGCTGTCACAGCACGTGTCATGCCACGGTATCGTTAAATAAGTTGGATCTCGTAATCTTAATGACCGGCCGTTTGTTGGATGGTCGATTACTGCTGGTATTTTAACATTTTAGTTAGACAAATACATGAGAGATTTGTACATTTTTAAAAATTAAATGAATAAATATTAAAATAATTTTTTTTTCATAATTTTACTTTTATATGAATATTTAAAATAAAAATAGTTGCATATTATACTGCATATTTGAGTTTTTTTTAGTGCATACGTATGCACATATTTTATAGTTTTTTAGTGCATAAAGTTCCGAGCCCTGGTGATAACTTATTGGTTATTTATCAAATATTTAAAACTTTCTCAGATAAAAACTTTAAAAAAGAGTTATTTTCTCAGTTTAAAAGCTCTATATATAGCCTTAAAATGGTAAAATGACTTTTTTCAAGTCTGTACTAGGGTTATGTTGATATTTGGTGAAAATTTCAAGACTTAACAGCACAATTAATTTTTGATTTAAAGCTAAAAATAAAATATTAATTTGATGAAAATCTCATATAAAGCAAATTTACTGTTTTTACTCAATGTTTAAAAAGTTTGTCTTTACGTTTAGAAAAACTATCGAGCATTGAGAAAAGTGACCAGTTTAAAGTACATTTTAGTTAATATTTCTGATCAATAAAGTATCTGAATTAAAATATTGAAGCATTATTTTAATCAAAAAATTGATTACACACACATAAAAACACATATTTATAAAACTAATACGTTCTTCGTTTAACTCAGAATCTAAAATGAGAAATAAAGTTAGTTAAATTTATTTTACATACATTAACTGATATAATTATTAGTTTATTTTTTAAATATTGTATATACATTTATATTTAGGTATATATATATATATATATATATATATATATATATATATATATATATATATATATATATATATATATATATATATATGTGTGTGTGTGTATGTGTGTGTGTGTGTGTGTGTGTGTGTGTGTGTGTGTGTGTGTGTGTGTGTGTGTGTGTGTGTGTGTGTGTGTGTGTGTGTGTGTGTGTGTGTGTGTGTGTGTGTGTGTGTGTGTGTGTGTGTGTGTCGTAGCCACTTCGTGAAATCGAACTTTTCATGAATAGATAACCATTTCATGAAATGGAAACGGATATTTTATACTTCGTGAAATTCGAAAATATTTCACAAAATGGTCATTTTTTCGTGAAGTGGTCACTCCAATTTAACATCATGTAGTTTTTTTCACAATCCGGTCGTTCACTTTGTGTGATAGAATACAACATTCATTGCACACGTAAAGTTTGATTATATTCATTATTATTTATTTGATGTATTTATTAAGTATACTTATTTTTACCTTTCACAATACTATAAGTTATTTTTATCTATATTTTATTAATTTAACTAAACATTATAGGATTATACTTATAACTATTCAAATAATACTAATATATTATTCATATGACAATCATTTTTTTATTCATTAGAACAGGTAAATGAATTGTGACAACGACTGTTGCACTTTTTATTATTAATTAATGGTTCATTTATAAAGTTTAAAAGTAGATTAACATTTGTCTATACCATTATTCTTAGTGTTGGTCTATTTTATGTAAATATAAATTAAAAATGAAAATCTACAAAAATAGTATTTTAAATGATTTTATGTTTATAGACTTTGCGCGATTTTCAATAACGATTTTATTTTTATATTTTTGATATTAATTGATTTAAACTAAATCAATTTACAAATTAACTAAATGTATTCTTTCAAATATTAATTTAAGATAAATTATCGAAATCTAGTTACTGTATTGAATTGCAATTAAACATTATTGTTTATATTTATAAATGTAATAATATTTTTAAATATACCTGTATATTTTTTTATTCTTTGGTAGTTTAAATTTCTTTAATTAATATAAATCTCACTATTATTCATAAAGTAGGCTTAAATAAATTCAAATGATTTTTAAAAAAAATTAACTAGATATTTATTCAAATAAGTGAATATTTGTTTTTGTAATTCAGTCAAATTATATTTTTTTTTATTTTTTTATTTTTATTTTTTTTATTAAGAGAAAAGCCTCGATAACGTGACCATTGGCTTGTTTTTACATCAATGAAGACTTAAATTAAATTAAATTAAATTGTACAGTTCAGTATCTTTTAAAAATAAAATTGAAATTATATTTTATAATACAAATTTATGTAAATTTTCTGGGTAAACAAAAATGTATGTTTTATACGTGACATGGCCTCCATATAGGCATGTGGTATATACAATAAACGTGTTAGAAATATTTTATGTCCGGTTATTTTTGAATCGTGAATTAATTCATAAAAAAAAAAAAAACAAATTGTTGTTATAGATGGAAAGGTGAAAATGTATCTACTACTGAAGTCGAAGCTGTTGTAAGTAAAATTACCGGTTATCGGGTCTGTGTTGTCTATGGAGTAGAGGTATAATGCATTATTAATTGTTATTATCATTGAGAAAAAAAAATTATTTTAAAATGATTTTAATTTAGGTACCTCATTCTGAGGGCCGTGCTGGTATGGCGGCAATTGTAGACATAGATAATACTTTAGATATATCGAAAGTATCAAACGATTTACAAAAAGCTCTTCCACGCTACGCACGACCACTGTTTATTCGAAAACTCAACACTGTTGAATTGACCGGTAAGATAGAAATGTTCACAAGATTTTATAGAGAAAACTCTAAAATTCTATTTAATTGTTTAAGATACGTACAAGTTGAAAAAACTTAGTTTGCAAAAAGAAGGATTCGATGTTGGATTGATAAAAGATTCACTTTATTACTACAGTCATAGTGGAGTTTACCATAAATTGACCCCTGAAGTGTATCAAGAAATTGTAGCTGGAAAAATTAAATTGTAAAAAATAATTAGTAAATTATTATTTTTTTGGTAAATTGTATCTAAAGTAAATGGTGCCCTCGAAAATGGTGTATATGAGTTTCATCCAGCAATTTTGAAAGTAACATTTTTAAGGTGTGATTGAGTCTTAGAAATTTCAACTTAAAAATAAATATAATTTGTATAGTAATTATCGTTTAACCAGCTTACATTTACCAGTAACTCAATATGTACATGTATTAAAAGCACGCATACTGATAATAACAATAACTATTTTTCCTACCTACTTTTTCGTAAGTTGTGGATAGAATTTAGTATCCTTTATGTGCGTCTTGAAACAAAATGTGTTGTATTGTAAAACAAATCGAATGCATTATTCTCTTCAATCGGAATCCACTGTGGTAATTGTAATAATCATGAATTAAAAAAATTAACTGTATTTATTGACATTGTAAACAGGAATGTTAGCGTTTAATGCTACTCCAGTGTACACAGACGTACTGAAATTGCCTGTATAAAACGCCGTAATTAAATAATGTAGCACTCTCATAATGGTGAATGACGTGGGCATTTTAGTTACTTTTTTAAAAGTTTAAAATTATTTGAACTGAAATATTAGACAAATAATTAATTTTTCAAAGTCGTCACTTATTAATGTGCAACAGTCATTTTGGTGGTTAAATTTATATTTATACAAACATTACATGTTCAACGAGCCTATTAGACGGTTAATGTCCCGCGCCAATGCTGACCCATCTTTTCTCATGTCTGTTCACGAAGTTTAATTACTTCTGTTATTGTTTATTGCTAAATTTCTATTTTTATTTTTCTCTATTCATTCTGTAATATTATATATTAACTACTATTGTATGTACTAATACTACTTCTTTTATTACTTATTGTATTTTTATTTTTCTCCATATTTCATTGTAATACTATATATTAATTATTCCATGTAATATTAAAAAAAAAGGGCTCCGCCAGTATATATTAATAAATAAATAAATAAATAAGTAAATAAATTACACAACTGAGTTTTCAATTTACAAAATAAACGTTATACTAATTTATTTATTTCACGAATTGCTCGTTATTGAAGCGAAAGTAATGATGACATAATATAGTTTCATTATTTTTTAAGCTATTAACACAATAAACATATTTCATTTTTAGGACTTAAATATTTATTATTTTATATTGATTATTTTTTAATTATTTCAATTAATTAAAACTAATTTTATCGATTTTCTGAATTGAAATTTAAAACGCATTTAAAAAAATCGTGATCAAAATGAGCTTAAAAACATCATATGATATAATAATATCTTTACATACAAAATAATGTATGATGAGTATTTTGATAAAGCTATTAGATTTGGATTTAAAAATAACATTAAAATATAGGATTTTAATTGAAAAAAATTACACACGGTATGTAGAAATAATTGTTTTTTTGTTCAAATTTGATTTATACCACGTAAACATAAACACGATCAATGAATTTTAAGATTTTGAAAATTTATTGTTATTAAATCGCAGAACTCGCAATAGTTCTGCGAGTCAAATATTTAGAAAAGCAAGACAAAGTGACGGCAACGCGAAGCGCGGAATGAAGTTGAATGGAATCGACGGAATCGAAATCAACATCGTAGAAATGTTGCGTTTAACCCCTATCGATCTGCATTCAATTATAACGTGGAAATAATAATAACGCGATGAAGAAATTAATGAACAACGTCATCGGAGCCACAATTTTGAAAGGGAAGTACAAATGTGGAGACGTTTTGATTCCTCGGATTCCTTTGATTCCGAATGACATGCCATTCGACTTTAAACGGTTCCAATATCCAGTGTGCATTAGCAATGTCGATTAATAAATCACAAGGGCAGTCGCTAATTGTTTGTGGCATCGATCGGAGATATTGAAAAAACAGCCAAAAATGGAGCGAAAACGGCTTTATATTATCTAAAATAAAAATAGCTACCTATCTTTATTGCATAATAATTAAACGGACCATGCAGTTTTTCAAATGAAACAAACTTTTTTTTTATGAACTTGAATTGTTGGTTGAACATATTAATGTTTTGAGTTTCAACTTAATTCTGTATAAATATCAAAAAATAATTACATATTTACAATATAGAACAGTCATTATGTTTTCATTAATTATTTATACATTGGTTAATTTTAAATTAGTGTCTTTAGTTTCAGTTTTATTAAGATTTGCCACAGATATTCCGTTTGAGTTTGAAGTTGTTAATGTTTTCTTCTTCCTAAAAATACAAAATTTAAAACACATTAATTAATATGGTGTTTAGTATGAAGTGTAATTTCCCACATTCTAAATAAAGAAAAAAGATTATTTTTTGTATGACTAGTAAAACTATTATTTTTTTGGATTTTTTTATACTTCTAGTTAAGTACTGACATTTTGGAAAAGTTTAATATTCATCTTTTCCGTCTCATTGCCATGATCATTCATAAAACGAAACATGTCAGCACAAAACTGAATCTACAAATCACTTCAAAAGTATGATAACAATCCACGAAAGTTTTAAACAATGTTTTAAACTGTTAAGAAATTAAAGTTAAATAAAACCAGCTGTATACCATTGATCAAGTAACTTTTTAGATATGTTTCCAAATGGTGCTTCCACAATTAAATATAACATCAAGCTCATAAGATAACTTTTAAATGAATCATGTATAAATGCGTCCAACTAAAAACATTATTACAAAATTAAAAATCATTATACTTAATTGAATCAAAAAGATAATGAAGAAGTATTATTTTAATAAATTAAAAACATATACATTCAATGTACATAACATTCTTACCGCAGATTTTATAGAAAAAAAAGTTGGCAATCTCTGTGAGCTCTGCGACATTATCATAACAGTGAGATTGACTAACATTATAGAATATGAGAGTCTTCCCAAAACCAGTCTAACAAACTCTATTACTCAACAATTTTATCAGTAGACCTAAATGCAATACATATATTTCCGATTACTTATAATTACATGTCGTGTGAAAAATGTATTACACAACAACACTTATGGATTTAAACTGTCTACTGGGCGTTAAAATTACGTGTTATAACTTATAACTATATGGTCACCAACATACAGTTGGCAACGTTCTTATTTAGACCTATTTAGTGATCTTCTAGTAAATGAATACATAGTAACAATTACAAATTATTATAAGGATATATAAAACCCATCGATACTATAAAAACAAAATATAAAATCTAAATACCTAACATGAAATACACATTTACGTTTTTTTAACATTAAACATTGCTACTCTCCAGTAATTAAGAAAAAATTATTTTATAAGAATGGATTAATATACTTGCTAATAAAACTGTGGTAATAATTAAAAAGAAAATACTATCATGTTATTGGAAGATAGATAAAACTTATTTCCAATTAATTATATTATTATTATTTATTAAACGCCAAGTGGAAATTTCACATTATATATATACATATATACATACATTAGAGTATACATACGCTTTTTTTGGTGGCGGTGGCTAAATATAGTCATTGGTGGCTAAGCTCCTCAGCCCGAATCTATTTGCACATATGGCTAAGGTAAAATAGTAACTATTAGAGCTAGGATTTCTATGCAATAAAAAATTGAAAAATATGCATTTTATTTACCGAAATAGGTATGCAAAATATTGAAAAAAGAACCAGTACCGTATTATTGGAAGATATGTGAAAATAATTTCCACAACACATAAGTATTATTATTTATCGAGCCCCAAGTAGCAATTTTGAATACACACACACACACACACACACACACACACACACACACACACACACACACACACACACACACACACACACACACACACACACACACACACACACACACACTTAATAAAGTAATGAGGTACATACTATTTGTAGTTACGATAGTGTACAATATACTAAGATACATTAGTAATTATTAAAATTCAAAAAGATTATTCTATAATAACATTATACATAATCGTCTAATATCTTAAATATAATAAGTACATAATCAATGAACGGTTTTCAAAGGTCTGTGGTGCTATAAATCAACAATAAAATATTGAACATGGAACGATTTTGAAAAAATTCAACTCACCATAACCAGTTGTAAAGTGACAAATCGCTACCCATACATCTATCATCGCCCACGTACAATGGCTTAACACTGAATAAAATGCATGTTCTATTGGATAATAAGGCCTATGCCTCGAATAAAATTTAGCACCGTACAATTGAATGCAGACACTAATCACAGTTACGATTAATGTACCACCATAGACGGACATCTGAAAATTAATTTTAAGTGTAAAAGCATAGGCTTACTTATGTAGACTCAAATGTAATATTGGTACTATAGTTAGATAAACCTTACTTGTGACAACTTGACATTCTCCTTTTTCAATTTTGGGATGACAAAACCCATCGCTAAACCTATAAAATAAGGAGCACTTCGCATGTAACTTGATCTATACGTTTCATTTAATGTAACAGAACTTCTGAGGTATTCAAGAAATCTGAAAATAATTTTAGTAAAAGGCACATATTGAAGTGGGTTGTATAATGTAAAATAATTTTACAAATAAAACACATTTTTTACATTTGGTAACGTCGATACCGACATTATTTATACGAATATTATGAATATACATTGGGTAATGAATTTGAAACATGTAAACGTGGAAAGCTATGCAATTTTATTCTTGGTTTGTTAGATTCTCAGTCGTAATTTACAAATAATAAATTATCATGGAGATAAAGTCCGGATAAAATATTTGAAATTCTTATACAGAAAAAGCCATGTACAAAATTATCCACGAATGAATTGGTATAAGGGAAATGGTGCAAATTACAACTCTTACGAATATGAGAAATTGACGCCTAACTATTTTATGAAATGTATGAGCAATGATTCTTATCCCTTACAGACATTGTATTACAATGCAACTTTTCACGTAAAGTTTTCAATTCATCTTCAAAAACATATTGAATCTAATACGCATACATCTATATTGAATCTATGGAAATAGAAAAGAAGCTAAATAATTTTGAAATGGAACCAAATATACGTCACTAATAATATGTTACGTCCTACAGCACTGAAATATTATAATATTACTCAAGCCCAAAACTAGATAAAAAACTAAAAGGTAATGAAACTATCATAAAACAATATAAACATTAATCGGTGTGGTAAATTGTTAAATTTACTTTTACATAAAATATTTTAACTAATATTTACATTCAAGTTTATTTGGGCCTCGAAATTACTTATTTCACCCAGTGGCGTATTAAAGGGGTTTCCGCCTGTAAACACTGTCAAATTCGCCGCATCTCCATCTTCCCACCCCTAATAAAATTGTTCATAAAATACATTAGAATTAACAGTATGGGAAATTGAATCTGCGTTGAATGCGCGCATTTTTTGCTACCTACGTGAATACTGGTTTGTACCGTATTTCGTATGCGTATAGTACGTATTTAGCTGTTCAATTCTGAGCAAACGGGCGAAATTGTTTACGATTCAAATTGTAACTAAAAATCATAAAATACATGATTTGTTTAAAAAATTTTCTAGTTAAAAAAAAAGTCGAATTTGATTTCGTCAAATGAAAATAGCTTTTTCAAATGAAATATGTGCCCATTATACATTTCACTTACGGAATATCAATTAGTAGCAAACCATTGCTTTCCTTCAAAATTGTGACTAAAAACGGCACTGATATCGATAATCCAAGAGCAGAAATCAGCAATCCCATTCCGTATTTATAATTCTTCGTATAAATGTAAACCAAAATAATCCCAATTAAGTGAAACTGAATATCACATGATATATACCAGCTCACTATGAGACACTGAAACAGTAGTAATGACAATAATTTCAATTTATTTAACTTACGTGACGAATTGTACCTACCAAATACTTAAATGTTTATCGATTTTTAGATAAATTTCATGTAATAATAATTTTTAATTAAATATAATGCCTTACTTGATATTTGATATCAATAAAATTATTAATGAACAATAAGTTTGCCCACCAATAATTTTTGCAATTATCTGCTTCCTCCCATATTTTTCGAGGCCACAGTGGACCGTCTCCCAGATGAGGGATTATATGAGCTGTGATGGCTATCATTGCACAATATGCCGGTAATATTCTGAAAATAATAAAGGACGCAAAGTAATGACTTAATATTAAAATATAATAGCAATTACTAATCATAAATCTGTAGCACTCGATACATCTTATATACATATAAAATAACACTAAGGTACACTCTATAGAACTAACCCGTATAAGATCCATATACACTCAGCACTTTTTGCCTCATTCAAATTAATATATTATACATTTCACCTAAATTACACATAACAGTTCGGCACACAACACCAAACGACTAACAAGTTGTAATTTAATACAGTTCGAAAAATAACACCAAGTCACATAGTCTCTTAGAGTTCAAGACAAAATATCAACACGCACGGATAACAAACTATTTTTATATATTGACAGCCATCTTTATACATATTTAGTAAAACAATAGTATATAATTTCATTTTAGACGTATAATCCAAACTGTTCTAATTAAAAAATCCTCTCGCAATAGATTTCAACTCCCAACTACGGAAACATTATCCATTAAGATCTGAAACCCTTCCCTGGATAACTTAATATTGTAATAAAGTCATTTAAATAATGTAATATTAAAATGTATTCACCTGACTATGCGGTTGATCATTGGAAATGTAAGTTTGAACCAAACGGGTCCGGATTTATTAAATACTGGAGATATTGACAAAAGAAATCCACTAATGAAGAAGAATGGGTCGACCATGTTCATACCTGTTAATAACATATCTGGTCCACTTGAATATATCTGAAATAATAAGTAAACGTAGTAATTATTGACGTATCAATGTATCATTATAATAGTATCTGTTCACATAATACTAATGATCGTATGCGAATACCTTCTTAATTATTTGTTCTAAATTTGTTGATGTGATCATATAAATGTCTATTCATAACCCATTTCTTAATGGTGTTATTTTTAAACGATACATATTTTATTTGTATTAATTATTAATGTAAATATTATAAGTAATAAACATCATGGTAATAAAATAAAAATGAAAGAAGTTCAAGTAAAAATTATTTGGTGAATAACATGTTGTTTAAGTAATAATTTGTGATGTGACTAGGTGGAATATGATGAGAAATGAACAAAATATAATATTTTATAACATAGAAGATGATATTTTTTCTCCCTAGTCAAAAATCTCCACATAATTTTCCTGTAATGCCAATGGTCTCGCAGAAATGAATTAAAGTCGTTAAGAAAAGAATTTATACAGCAGAAAAAAAGTGAACAGATAAACATACACATAGTATAAGCAAGCTCCATTTCATCAGCATGCCCATTTGCGAAAATTTTAGCATCGAGCATACCTTAATTTTGTGGACATTATGCGTATTTCTGCGGACTAATTATTGATTTTTGTGGAGCGTTACTTTTTTTGCAAATAAAAAAAAAACGTTTGGCGCGCTGCTGAAATGTTGCAAAATTACAAAAATTCACCCAACTCATTTTCATCGTATACCTAAATTTTGCGGACATAATTCGTATTTTTGCGGACTAATTATCGATTTTTGCGGAGCATTAATTTTTTTGCAAATAAAAAAACACATTTGGCAAACTGCAACAATTGTTGCGAAAATCGTAAAAAAACGAACTGCCTTTATTTCAAGAATACCTAAATTTTGGGAACTAGAATCTAGTTACTGATTTTTGCAGAGTATTACTTTTTATTATTTACTATTATTTATAAAATATTTTATAATTATTATCATCAATACAAAAGTAGTAATTCCAAATATTGTAAAGTTTATTTTTAAAGTACACAAAAAAATGTGATAATTTTTTTTTAATTTATAGAATGGGGCGTGAGATTAAAAAAAAAAAATAACAAAGGGGGCATTGAATAGAAAAGGTTAAGAACCACTGCTCAACATACAAAAAACATTTGAAAAAAAGTAATACTCTGCAAAAATCAGTAACTAGATTCCCATTCCCAAAATTTAGGTATTCTTGAAAAAAAGGCAGTTCGTTGTTTTACGATTTTCGCAACAATTGTTGCAACGTGTCAAATGTGTTTTTTTATTTGCGAAAAAAGTAATGCTCCACAAAAATCGATAATTAGTCCGCAAAAATACGCATAATGTCCGCAAAGTTTAGGTATGCTCGATGTTAAAATTTTCGCAAATGGGCATGCTGATGAAATGGAGCTGTATAAGCATATGGAGAACAAAAAAAAAAAAAAAAAATAGGACATTGAACATTATTCATGAGTGAAATCGATCGGTATGAATGTGTAAAATTGAATTATCGATGTGATTAATGTGATTAACGCGACTATTCGAACGACTTCTGTATTTTTCTTTGTTTGTTTCATTTATTTATTTTTTAGATTCTGAACGGAGTGAAGAATGTATTGATTTTACAATGATGTGTGTTTTTTTTTTTTTTTTTTTTTTTTTTATTTATTTTTGTGTCTGTCGACACGATTTGGGGCAGTAAAAATGCTTCGATTGCCTTATATAGCAACTTTTCTGAAAGGAAAGTGAATCTAGTTGGTACTTTGGGGGGTCAAAAGTTAAAAATTTTCAATATTTTTTTAACGCGCCGGGAAAAACCCTTAAAAAATGAGGGAAAAACGGTATATTTTACGCAAAACCAGTTTTCGACAAAATCAAATTTTTTATTTTGCTATAACTCAAAAACTAATCGATGTAAATACTTGAAATTTTCACCAAATGTTAAGATTAGCGTTCTCTATATACCGTTAAATTTTCAAAGTATTTTGACTTTTATTGAGCTAATTATAGACAATTGAAATTTTCAATTTTTTTAAGTATTTTTTTTTAAAATAACGATAAAATTTTTTTTTTTTGCCAGAAAATCTTGAAAATTTAATACAAGGTTTCTTATAAGTTGTTCCATAACTGATAAAAAAAAATCCAAAATCGTAAGTCACAATTTTTTTTTATAAGTGCTCAAAGTTCCAATTTATACGAAATATGTAAAAATTGCGAAAATTTGCAAATAATTTTGTTGTTGAAAAATCGTAAAATTTTTTTCTTTTATAACTAAGTTTTGAAAATTTGGTACAAGGTTTTTCATTAGTTTTTCTTCAATTATCTGCAAAAAAACTCTACCGGATTCAGACAAAAAAATTGTATGAGTGTTTGAAATTTAAATTTTTACAAAAACACGTTAAACAACGGTTTAGCCTCAAACGATTTTTGCTATTTGTTTTTTTTTTCAAAAAGTATAAGTTGTAGAAACTTGAAAATTTTATCAGTTGTTTATAGGCATTTGAAATATTCGATTTTTTTTATTTTTTTTTTTATAAATGTTGATAAAAAAAACGTAGCTCGGACGAAATACTTGAAAATTTAATAGAAGGGTCCACATAAGTTGTTCTAACTCCCATTCAAAAATTATAAAAATACATACGCACAAAATTTTTTTATAAGCGTTTATAAGTGCTAATATTGACAAAATTCGTCAAAATCATGTATATTTGCTATGTATTTTGTAGGTAAAAATTCATAAAAAATTTTTTATTAGAAGCTAACAATTGAAATTTTAATACAAGGTTGGCCATAAGTTCGGCTTACCATAATTGTAAAAAATACGAGGGTTGTTATTAATTAATTAAATTGTATTAAAATTTCAATTGTTAGCTTCTAATAAAAAAATGTTTATAAATTTTTACCTACAAAATACATAGCAAATATACATGATTTTGACGAATTTTGTCAATATTAGCACTCATAAACGCTTATAAAAAAATTTTGTGCCTATGTATTTTTATAATTTTTAAATGACAGTATTTTAATTAATTATTAATAATCATTAGGTACAACATATTTTGATTTTGCTGTATACTAAAAAAAAATAGACGGCTATTTTAATATTTAAGAAAGAATTGTTTTAGATTCTGAACGAAGTGAAGAATGTATTGATTTTACTATGATGTGTGTTTTTTTTTTTTTTTTTTTTTTGTTTTTTTTTGTTTTTGTGTCTGTGTACACCATAACTACTCGAAATAATGCTTCAATTTTGAACTTCATGGTATGTTTTCGGTGGCAAAACGAATATCGGAGGTACCTTAGAGAGGTCACAAGTGAAAATTCCCAAAAGTTTTCAAATGCCACGGGAAAAACAAACAAAAAATGAGGAAAAAACGGTACTTTTTGTGCAAAACCCGTTTTCGACGAAATCGATTTTTTTATTTAGCCGTTACTCAAAAACCAAAAATTGTAGATACTTGACATTTTCACCAAATGTTTATATTGAAATCATCTATACGTGGTAAAATTTTTGAACACTTTTGACTTTTTTTGAGCTTTTTATAGACAATTTAAATTGTTGACTTTTCTTAGTTTTTTTTTCTGAAAAGTGGATAAAAAAAATTTGGCTGGACAAAAAATGTTGAAAATTTAATATAAAGTTCCTCATAAGAAGTACTTATCGGTATAAAAAAAAAAATTCAAAGCGAAATGCACACCTTTTTTTTTATAAGCATAAAAAGTTTAAATTTTTATGAAATATTGAAAAATCGCGAAAATTTGAACTTATTTTTTTCTGAAATGTGGATAAAAAAAATTTGGTTGGCCATAAAACTTTGAAAATTTAGTACAAGGTTCCTCATTAGAAGTACTTATTGCTATTAAAAAAAATCAAAAATCGTGAGTCACAATTTTTTTTTTATAAGCATCTAAAGTTCAAACGTTTACGAAATAATTACATGATTGCGTAAAATAATAATTTAGCCTTCAACGATTTTTGATATTTGTTCTTATTCAAAAAGTATAAATCGAAAAAACTTGAAACTTTCACCAAATGTTTATATTGGAATCATCTATACGTAGTACAATTTTTGTAAACTTTAGACTTTTTTTGAGCTTTTAATAGACAATTGAAATTTTCAACTTTTCTTTGTTTTTTTTTCTGAAATGTGGATAAAAATATTTGACTGGACAAAAATTCTTGAAAATTTAATACAAGGTACCTAATATGTCGAACTTATCGGTATAAAAAAAAAATTCAAAGCGTAATGCACAATTTTTTTTTTATAAACATAAAAAGTTCATATTTTTACGAAATGTGTAGAAAATCGCGAAAATTTGAAGTTATTTTGCAGTTGAAAATTCATAAAATTTTAAGTATTCAAAACTAAGAATTGTAAATTCGGTACAAAGTTTGACATACGTTTTCCTTCAATTATCTGTAAAAAAATTTGCACGGGAATAAAATCAAAAATTTTTGTGAGTGTTTGAAATTACAATTTTTTCACATAATCGCGTAAAATAACAATTTAGGCATCATTGATTTTTGATATTTGTTCTTATTCAAAAAGTATAGGTCGTAGAAACTTAAAACTTTTACAAAATGTTTAAATAGGCATTTTCTTTACATAGTTGTATTTTCAAAATATTTCGTTTATTTTTTAGCTATTTATAGGCATTTGAATAATTCGATTTTTCTTAGATTTTTTTTTATAAAAGTCGATAACAATTTTTTGGCCCTACCAAATCGCTTGAAAATTTAATAGAAGGTTTTGAATAAGTTGATCTAAGAGTGATTCAAAAATTATTCAAATACATAGGCACAATTTTTTTTTATAAGCAGTTGAAGTTCAAAAATCGACAAAATTTGTCAAAATCACGAATATTTGCAAATTATTTTGTAGTTGAAAATGTATAAAAATTTTTGTATTCAAAGATAAGAAATGAAAATTTAATACAAGATTGTTAATAAATTTTGCTTACGATAAGTATAAAAATACCGCGATACGTTAAATTAAAAAAAAATTTGAATGATTGTCTGAATATATAATTTTTACAAAATCAAAAATTGACGCGTTGAATAACGATTTACTATAAAAATATTATAGACTTTTGTTATTCTTCATAAGTATTAGCCGTACAAACTTTAAACTTTCTCCAAATGTTAATTTTGGCATCATCTATTCGTGGTATAATTGTTGAAAAGTTTTTAGCTATTTTTAAGACTATTTATCTTATTATTTTTTCTGAAATGTGAATAAAAATGTAATACAAGGTTCTTATGAAAGTTGTACTTACTGGTATAAAAAAAAATTCAAAGCAAAAGTCAAAATTTTTTGTGTAAAAATCGTAAAAATTTGAATATATTAATACATTTTAAGTAGGCATGTAATAGTAATGATTGGTGCTTATAAAACTTACATATTGACATCTCTATGAAATGTGTGGAAAATGACTCGTCTCGAAGTTAATATGTAATAGTTGCACAATGAATGAACACAACCATATGTGTAACCATATTTATTTAAAACAATAAAAATTAATACATGGTTATTAGGTACTTAATTTATTTTAAATACCGTGATCAATTATGACCCTTAACAATACCAAGTGGCAGTGGAATGTAAATAAAATATTATGTAATATCACAGCTGATAAAGATAATTAAATAGATTAAGTTTATTATAATATAATCAGTAGCTGACAGCTGTTCTATACAAAATATTGGTAGATTGTAAACACAAGGTGTATAACGTACCTTTACATGGTTGAATAGAACGTTACTAACTTCCAATTTCAAGTTATTTTAATGTGTGTATCAGTTCCATAAACATGCGGATTTTATATATTATTATTAATTATTAATATTTAAATAGACGTAGCCACGGAGCATTCAGCATATATATGGACGGCGGGGTCGGGTGGTACCGTCACGATAGTGCATTTTGGCAAATAATATGGTATTTACCTACGCCCTATCTATGCACATCCTGGTTTGTCCAATGCTCACGAGCAGAAGTCACATGAATAGACAAATGTAAATTTAACCCAATCTAGGATATTAAAATAAAATATATATTACAATTTAAGGCTGACATCTTCATCTTCGTTCAGAATCGTTTTTTTTTTTATAATATAAAATAATTCCAAAATCTATCCAATAATGCCTAATCTAGCAATGCATCTCGTGTATCCCACCCAACTACTGTATCCTGTACTTAACTTACAATGATTTATCATTGCATTCAAATGTAAAGTACCATACAACTAAACTATCGTAAACCAGGTGATCCCATGATAGAAAGTGCTATACACTCCTCACCATTATCTTGTCCGAGGAGCGAAGCGACGAAGTACGAACTTCCACCACCATTATCTTATCGGCTTTTTTTTTATGTTTAATATTATTTAAATTTTTTACGAACTATACCGTTATTTTTTTTTAATTTACCATTCTGTCGCTACAATTTCTTGAGGATTAAACTCTGTAGTAAAATTAAATAGATTAAAAGGAAATAACCTTGTTTAAAAGGTATTACGACGTGTTGTATTCACTAATCATCCAGTACTCGTTATCGTGGTCATGTGCTTCGGGAGTAAAAATACTTAAGTTATAAACCCTAAGAGACCTACTTCGACTTATTTTAAACAGTGCTCGTTGTCGTGATCATTTTAGCAATCAAGTATCGAATAAACCTTTACAATAGGTATCTTTACTGAGATTGAAAACCAAAAATATATGTTGTTTACGTGTAGTCTTAACGCAGCATATACGACAATAGTTCTATAGCTCTTTGAATAAATGATTATTTTATTAAAAATTATTTTGAAACTTACATCTTCCACGGTTATAGCATAAGCTAATGGACTTCCCGATAAATATAAGAAGCGATGGCCAAATAAAATAACCACCATTGTTATGACTTTACAACCGTATATAAAATTTAATTGATTGTCTTTATTATACTTCAACAATTCTTTCATTGATGTAATTATTGAAAATGAATAAAAATAGGAATCAAAATTCTCACCTAAAAATTAAACAAAATTAATTTTAATTTTAATGCAAATCGATAAGAACATTTGACTGTATTATATCTGATTACTATTGACTATACAAATTACATAAACGTTTACAACTAACTTCTTATGGTTTTATTTTGATCACAGGATAATTTTATGTAATGAAGAATTGTAGCTCCACAACAAATTGCTATTAGAAATCCGAAAATTGCGCTAAAATAATAATAAATTTAATGTTGTATATATTTTTAATTACTATTACCAGACGCGGATCTAGGAAATTTTAACAGAGGGTGCTTAAAAAAAAAAAAAAAAGTTATATCTTTCTATTTTATGTTTAATTTATTAGTGCTTACTGTTTTTCAAACATTATTATTTATTAAATACTAACTTAAAAATAACATTAATTTCCTACATATACTCTAACTATAATTTTCTTGTGTGTTTTTTACTGAATTCTTCAATAATTTCTTCTGGGATGATTTTAAAATCCCTATGAATATTAAGGTGCATAAGTTCATTTAATCTATCTTCTCCTATTGTTGATCTTAAATATATTTTTGTTCGGCGAAGTTACGAAAATGTTCTCCTGCAGTCGAAGTGGTAACTGGTATAACGCAAATAATTTTCAACAATTCCTTTATATTCGGATAAAATTCCGATGGATGGGTTAACGCTTCTATAGCAGTTTTTGGTTTATTTAATTGGAATTTCCAAAATTGTTTCCATAAAGTAACCTCACCTCTAACTTCTTCAATTGAGCCAATTAGATCATCAGAATAAAATTTGGACGATTCAATAATTTTTTCGATATCTGTATCATCACGCCAAAAAAATGGTATTAAATGTTGTAAATACGTAATTGCTTCATGACCATTTAACCAAAAAAAAAAATCTATTTTTAATTTCCGATATTAAATAATCCAAAAATGGTAAGTATAAGGTCAAACGAAAATATTCTTTTGGATCTTTGGTTGATATATTTTCGCGATTAACTTGTTTTGAACACGTTCGGGGTTTTGTAACTTCTATTTTATACTTATCAGATTATGTTAATGATTTGGTGTAAATCGAATAAAACGTTGAATATCGTTCTTTCTTTTATTTTCAAACTCTTCTAAAACAGTTTTAACCATTTCCAATGAATGAAAATATTCCAGATTTTGATTTTGCAGTTGTTTAGAAAGAGGCAAAGTACCTAATTGAAAATAGTTTTGCCAAAACTTGAAGTGTAATTAAAAATTTGAATTTCAACATAAAATTTAGTAAGTTAGTAGCTTTACTAGAATTAAGCGAAGTTTCCTCATTAGAATTTCCAAGTTTGTCCAAGCAATAATTTATAATAATATCGTATAATTCAAGAAATTGAAGAATTGCATCGTATCGTTCAACCCAGCGTGTTTCACATACAGGTTTAAGTCTACACGATTTAGAATTTGGTAACACTTTCATTAATTTAGTCTTTAAGAGTAACATGCGTTTTGGAGACGTGCGGAAAAAAGTTATAATCTCTTGTATATTAACATTACCAATAACATTTCTTATCGTCGCGTCATATGAGATAAAGACGCGTGACGGTAGAAGGCACAGATTAGATAAAATTTCAGATTTTTAAATTCTGAATATTTAAATAATATAAATACATTTAATTAGTATCTTAGACGACAGGAGGTGCCCAGGCACCCATAACCCCTTCCCCCCTGAATCCGCGCCTGACTATTACTTTCTTTGGTAAAACATAAATCATTGAATACTAATAGTCACTATACCTAGATAATCTATAGCTATAGAAATACGCAAAAGAAAAAATTGTGGAAATATGTATTTTTAAATTGTTATCATTATAATAGATCGTTATTATTTAACTTGGTACCCGGTTATATAAAATGCTGCGTTGTATGGGTACATATCTTCTTTGACTGTACACATTATCTGATCCACCTTAACAAAAGCATTAACTTTTTCTGGGAGGAAAACTTTGTTTAATTCTCTCTGCAGTGACGTTTGTAGGTCTGATGCTGTGCAAGAATCTGGTATACATATGCCTATGTTCAAAACATTTCGTTGAACTTGGTCGAAGAAGTTATTCCACTGAAACAAATGATTACTATTTATTTTGAAATTAAATTAAATGATTTAACAAAAACTTTATCATTCACAGAATTCATTTTATATGAGAAATTTATCTATAAAGTAATTCAAAACGACATACTAACTTTTACTAACTATTATTGAATAATAAATAAATAAAGACATTCAACTTATCGACTGTTATTATTTTATTTGTAAATACATATAGACAGTAGTTGAATATGAAGTATATCACAATAATTATACAATATTTATACAATAAACAAATCATCCAGATGATTTTTCAGAGGCTTTTTTCATTGTGTTTAAATGGTATCGGGGCTATCGACAATCAGATAAACGACCCCGTTAGCATAGAAATTAATATACTAAAAAAATTACCTAAAAAAATATGAAGGAACTAATATTGATAGTTTCTTAAGTTTAAGACAAAAATCTCGGTTAAATTTTAAATAAATCGATTGTGCATTCCCAAACAAAAATAAACTAAACAGAAAAATTGATTATTTAATTTAACCACAATGACATATTGTCAACAGTCTATTTATCATTGATAAACAGGGTTTCTCAAATCAATTTAACATAATATTCAATAACTTACTGTTGTTTTATTCATGAAAGTTATCATTATTATTTTTATAGTTATTTTAGTCGTATGTTATATATACAAAGTAAAAGGGAATAACTCTTTGTATAAAAATGTTGGTACTTAAATTTGTATTGTTTGACCTTCGAAGATTTTTTTTAGAAATATAAGTGTTCTAAGTTTATCTTATAAAGTTGTGACAGCACTTTCTTGCTTAGTATTCGGCGTTAATCCTAAGTGCTAATCTAAATTTAAAATTCTTATTTCTCTTTTGTGCCAACAGGTCATGGAATAAAAATATTTTTAAAAAAAAATATGATATTCATTATATTATGTTACAAATGTTGGTGACCATGAAAAATAAATCAATAAAAAAATCGAAATTGAACGAAAAAACAATTACAATTTTTTTTTTATACATGTAAAATTATAATAAAGTAAAATTTTACAGAAAAAAAAATAAAATAAAATAGTAACTAGAACCAAATTGAATGTTATTGATAAATAGATCCCAAAAAAATGTTTTTGTTTGAAAGTATTATTTCCAATTGCATGCACTATTTGACAAATTGGTGTTTTCTTTTTCAATTAACGATGACACCGACCCAAATAGAGATGGATAGCACTTGTGGAAATTTAAGTCGCAGTGGCCTAGATGGCTAGATGTACCAGTTAACAGTAGAGTCTTGAGATGGAACCCCCAACACGGTGAATGAGTTTTATGTAGACATATTGGTAACGTATAACTAGTCGAGTGGGTATTGTAGTCTCCTGATCAATCATTACAATAATATGTTATATATCATCGTTTAGTGAAGTATTAATAAAAAATCTTCAACTTTGCAAGATTATTTAAAAAACACAGTTCACAAGCATATTGTTAATTATATTTCACTCATTAAAAACAAATCATATCATTTACGGCTTAAATAGAAATTTATATGAAACTAACCTATGATATTGATCTTGTAAGGCTTTTAGAATGTTACAGACAATTGAAGTATAAATATAATTGTTTTAAACGTACGTACCTCTAGTATATTTTTCCATGAATGACTGTTGTACACTCTGTCTAGATTATCTTTTTTGTTTGAACTGTTATTGTTTCCCTCTGTTGGCCTTAATTTTATTTCCGATATACAATACTGCCCATTCACAGAATAACGCACACCAACACACTCATCGTAAATTCCAAAATGATACATGTTGCCTACAAGTATACTAATCGGACGTCGATCCCAGGATTCTGCCACTGTAAAACCAATATAATCGTATTTAATGTATATGGTTTTTGGAATATGAATTCACTTTTTAAATTTCAAGGTGCTGTTGTTTGGATTAGGTCACAAAACTCTTATTTGTAATTTTAACCATTAAAAAACAACACAAAACATAAATAAATAATTTAGGTAAGGGAGAAATTTACGATTTGAAAGTGGTTATATGATATATTATGATACTAGCTAAATTACCCGGCTTTTATGAGTTTTTTGATTGTTTTCATACTTACAATATTATTAAATAAAAAATTATTAAATAAAGCGAAAAACGCCATCTTCATATTTTTTTTCATATTTTCGGCAGAACAATTATGTTCATACTGATATTTAAATATTAATATTATTAATGAAATAAATATGATAGATATTTTAGTAGTAGACGAGAGAGAGATAATTACTTAATTCAAGTTAATATGAATCGTTCGAAACAAAGATAACAATGAAGCGAAAAAACGTGGCGATTAACTGACGATACCGAAAAATTTCCAAAATCACTTCACAAGATTTTCTTTCATAAGCGTTTAAGTAAATTATTTTACAATTTTTTCGTAATAAACGGTTTTTATATCAATTTTCAACTTTGAATATTTATTTAAAGAAATTGTTCAATCCAAACGGTATAATTTAATTCTGAAGCTTGACTCAGAATCGTTTAACTATAGAAACAATCTATCATTTATTTGAAATTCAATACATTCATATACAGATAAAATATCTTATTTTGAATCTTTTGGTGAAAAAAATGTTTCCTCAGTCAAACAATAAATCTTTAAACAGGTTTGATAAAAAAATACACTGACAATTAATCTAAAAACGATTAAATATGTGACGTAAGGTAAATAACGAAACATATTTAATATGCGACCTTTTAGGTTGTTTAGAGCAGGAATGGCAAATAAGTGGCATGCATTTCTAGGTTGGCATGGAAGATATTTTCAATGGCATTGAAAGACTAACGTTTGTCTACTCATATAATAAACTTTATAATAATATACATTAAACATCGTACTTATAGATGTAACAACTGGCACGGATGAAATTTTATTTTAAATTATTTAATAAATTGGCACATTGAATGAATTCTATATATTATATTTTAAACGATATACTCTTAATTCTGAAGCTTTGCTCAAAATCGTTTTACTAAAGAAATGATCTACCATTTCTTTAAAATTCAATACACTCATCCCAGTTATCTTGCACAAAGAGCAAATGATACCTCATGGTGCAAAAAATGTACTTTTGCGGCAAATGAAGTTCGCTGTCTAGCAGATACTCATCACTATATGAATTTATCTGTTTGAAATTTGTGTTCGTTTGAAAATGTAATATTTTATGTAGATGTTAATAATAAATTCTTTTGAATATGACTAAAACTCATCTCCTAGGCTAAGATTCGTATGCGATAAAAAATTTATTTACCAAAATATGCATTTAATTTTTATAAGATACACACAAAAATATAGTTACAAAAAAAATTCTTATTGAAATCAGTGATTGGCTGATTCCCATAATACGATACAATAAAAATCAACAAATTATTTATTTATTTATTTAACTTGTTTCTAACATTATTGTTTATGCCAAAAACCAATTCAATTCATTTTCATACCCCGTGACATCAACCAGTGGCGTATTTGAGCCTTCACCTAGGGGGGGGGGCGATATTAAGAGGAGTAAACCACCCCCACCAATTAAAAACATTTTTTTTAGACATAAAAAACAACGCATTTTTATTATTTATTTAAGCACTTTTATTAAAGAATTTTTAACCACGCTTTGAACTCTGTGGACTTTAACCAACTTTGACGAAACGTATGCTTATATGATTTTTTTTTTAGGCCATTTAAACGATGTTCCTTCATTAGAGTTTTCAATGTCACTCATTTTGTCGCTTATAACCACAATAATAAAAAACAAAATAATTCAAGTTACGCACTGCACGAGTAAGAAACGACGGCCGACGAATAACAATTTTAGGTTATAGGATCTAGAGTATATTCGCTTATAACCCATGTATGCGTCGCATTTTCTTGGTCATTGCCATAGATATTGCCACACACAAGTGTTGTATATCTATGGTCATTGCTTATACGTTTCATTTTCGGCAAAAAGTCCGCGTAGGGTATTATGAGTTTACGACTTATGACCAACATAACAACGTATACAATTTTCCATAACATGGTAAAAAATCAAAATGCAAGAAATCTCCAGTCTTAGCACTTATTTCCTCAGAATATTTGAATTCCCCAGAAAAATCTCCAAAACCAAATAATACACCAAAAATCCCCAGAAAGAGGAAATTTCCCCAGACCTGGCAACACTTTCGTCAGACGAAATGACCATAGACATAATAGAACAGACACCATAGACACCATAGACATTCTATTATGTCTATGGAAATGACCTATCGTGACCCTAAATGGTCACCTAAGTAACCATTTCGACAGGTGACGTTCCGTTCCATCACTCATTTGGTACGACTACGTCACCCATTACTCGGGCTAAATGTTCCATCTTTGCGTATCATAGAGCAATCACTAATCAGTAATCCGATTTATCCGATATAATAATATGTATTATCAGTTGCCAGTGATCACAAAAATTTTTCATCCAAAAAATATTATTTATTAATTAATTAAAATATTTAGATACACAATTAATATATTTAATTCAACAATCATAAAATATTATTTTCAAAGATCTCTCGGGAGGGGCGATCGCCCCTATCGCCCCCCCCCCTCAAATACGCCACTGACATCAACGTTCGAATAACTCTGAAATACTTATTGGATATAATATGATATGACAATAATTAAACTAAAAATGGTTTAATTTATAATCGGCATATTTATTTTATACTAAATCTTTCCTCAGAATCGTTTGACTAAGGACATGATATTCTTTAAAATCCAGTACGCCTATTCACATTAACTTAACTTGTCCGAGGACCGAAGAATAATAATAACTCATGGGTCGAAGTACGTATTTTATCTTTATTCTGTATCGAATATTATATTCTCACCTTGATATAACATCACTTATTTTTTATACGTACACAATAAATTATAGAGCAATCAAGGTTGATGCTAAATACTCATAAAATAAAGATTAATACCTACCTGATAATTTATGTGACTTACACAACAGTGTTTTTCAAATCGATATAAAATCTTACGACAGCGATTTAACCGTACGAATTAAAATTTAAAAAAAAACATATTTAATCAAAGTGGTACCTGCACTAAATAGGCGGGAAACAATAGAACTATAAATAGTGAAGTATATAAAAACGAGTTGGCTGAATCTAGTTAATAGTACACACTGTCTTTCCTTTTTACTTCGCTCTGCACCGAAATCGTTGATGTTTGTTTATTCTTTTAGTTTTTCTAAGTATTTATAGATATCAGACATAAACACATTTACTATTTTTACTATCACGTATCAATTTCGTATTAATATGTTCTAAAAGCCTTGTACATCTTCGTGGAAAACTCTGTGTTGACATTAATAATTTTCGCATCAATTCTAGTAAGTACCAACGATACCTAAAACATAATAATGGCAATGAAAGTGATAAAATAAATTTATGAAGTAATTAAAACTATATTTATATACTTCTATATCTATACTATAATAATATTATAAAGAGGAAACATTCTATTGTTTGTAATGAATAGGCTCCGAAACTACTGAACCGATTTAAATGAAATTGGGTACTTAGATAGTTTAGACACTGAGAAAGAACATAGTTTACTTTTTAATACTAAAAAAGGCTGTACGGGGTTGAAATAGGGGATGGTATTATAACACTGTACCCGCACGGCGTTGCGTATATATATTATAATATTTATTTATTAATATAGATATGAATCGTGAAAACATTTTTTTATTAAACGCCATCAATGAGTACACTTTTAATGATTAAAGAGGTTAGTTCTTGATGATACTTAATTCAACACAATTATTTTGCAATTACGACGCAAAAAATATAATAAATGCATTCTAAAAAGTAGACATATAAAAAAGTTGTATTCAAATATTTAATTAAATTACTTTATCTATACTAATATATAAAATGATAGCGTCTGTTTGTATGTTCGAGATTAACTCCGAAACTACATATTCAATTGTCGTCTAAGTCTTTGAATTATCAAAATGCTGACACGAACTCTAATTTTAGGGCTTCGTACATGAAATCTATTAAATAAGAAAAATGTTCAATAAACATCAATGTTTCTATTGACTCAAGTGATATAATTTTTTTTCGACATTATAAAGAATCCGCGGTGGCGACGCTAAATTTATATGGCTACATTACCACGGAGACGTGACTAAAAGTGGTCTAAAATAAAAATAATTATTTATCATCCAGAAAATAAGTAACAAATTAATATCTGAGAAATCTTGCAATAGCGAAGCATTGCCGGGTCTTCTAGTTACAAATAATCTTGTTATTAATTTTTAGATTCTAAGTGAAGCGAAAGATCTTATGGTTTTACAATGATGTTTGTTTTTTTCTTCGTTATCTTTTTTTCTGGAGACACATTTCGCTCAGCTTAACTTTGTCCAAAAGTTTTACTCAGCATCTCTATAGATTGCTAATTTTATGTAGATGGTACTTCGAGGGTTTATTAAGCTCTCATCTCAATAGTATTTCCAAACAGCCTCAAATGGACCAAAAACGGCGAAACATGCCGTTAAACGACGTCTTTATTAAATTGACTTTAGTAATTTCATCATTACTCCTAACGTAATGTAGCTAGAAACTTGAAACTTTCACCATATACTATGAACGTATCACAAAATGTTTTAAAATAATTTTGAAAGAAAATTTGATAACTCTCGGGCTAAAAATAGAACTTTGAAACTACCTTGTTTGAAAAATGTTTATCCCTAATTAACCAAAACTTTTTAAAATTTAATATGGCTTTAACCATACACTTCTGTAACTTCTTCAAAATTCATGACAAACAATTTTTTTTATAAGCGTTAAGGTAAATTACTATACGTCATAGTTAATGATTTCAATTTATTCGTGATATTTTAAAGATGCTATACTAACAAAAATAAGTCACGATATCGTTGGCCATCACTAGAAATATTTTAATTTTTAAAATGATTTAAAATAAATATCAATTTTGGTTTGAATATTATCAATAATTTCAAATTAAAGACGCCTATAATAATATTTTTTATCTGTTTCTGTTTCTCTAACGTCACGACTTCTCACAAAAAGTTTGTTGAAATTCTTAGTTATTGATAACCATATGATATCAAAATGTTGCCTTTCTTGCTTTATTCGGTTTGAAAATCAAGTATCTTTTGCAGGGGCGTCATTTCAGTTTTTCTTAGGGTGGGGCAAAATTTTTACCGGCCCTCGAGTTAAAATAATATGTGTATTGCAAAGCTCGAAAAAAGAATAACAAAACAAATATTTTTTTTAACTAATGCTATATCTATTAAGCAAGAAGAAAAATAAATAATACAGCTAAAAATAATATAATAATTAAATTTAAATAAAATAGCAAAAATTAATATAAGCTTAAGCTTTTAAAGGATATCTACGAGATTTCATGTCTGCAAATAAATCAATAGCTTCCTGAAGATCAATTTTTGAAGCTTCATCACCTTCAACAGCAATCACTAGCAAATCGCTCAAGCGCTCATCAGTCATTGTTAGTCTTAAACATGTTTTTATACGTTTTAATGACGAAAAAAAGCGTTCGTTAGAAGCAGTTGATACAGGTAGTGTCATTAAAATAGAAATAATTTTTAGGGTCTCTGGAAAAGAGTTTGGAATTTCCAACAATTTTTTAGATATGGAAAAAAGATCATGAACTCCATCTTCACGGGTATTATTTTTGTTTTTAGAAAGTAGGTTTTTGGCAATAAGAAATTCAGACTCTAGGAATATAGGATTAATTTTGAGGTCCATTTCCCCAGCACCCCCACTTTCAAATTTCGAGTCGAAACCTATGCCAATCGTTTGTACCTCGTTTGTACCTGATTGTACCTCAAGTCCCATCGTTTGTACCTCAACCGTTTTCCAACTATCCCTACTTCTGTTGTGGGGGTGCTGTGGAAACGCTGGCACCCCCACTTTCGAATTTCGAGTCGAAACCTATGCCAATCGTTTGTACCTCGTTTGTACCTGATTGTACCTCAAGTCCCATCGTTTGTACCTCAATACTTATCAGATTATCCCTATTTATATTGTGGGGGTGCTGTGGAAATGCTGGCACCCCCACCTTCGAATTTCGAGTCGAAACCTATGCCAATCGTTTGTACCTCGTTTGTACCTGATTGTACCTCAAGTCCCATCGTTTGTACTTCAATACTTATCAGATTATCCCTATTTATATTGTGGGGGTGCTGTGGAAATGCTGGCACCCCCACCTTCGAATTTCGAGTCGAAACCTATGCCAATCGTTTGTACCTCGTTTGTACCTGATTGTACCTCAAGTCCCATCGTTTGTACCTCAATACTTATCGACCTATCTCTACTTCTATTGTGGGGGGGGCGAAGAAATGGTAGAACCCTCACCCCCTTTTATTTTTGAGTCAAGAGCTATGCCTATCGTTTGTAACTCGTTTGTACCTCATATCCCGTCGTTAGTACTTCAAAAATATTTACAATAATTCAACATGAGTAATAGGTAAGGGGTAGTTTTTGGTCTTTGTAAGTTTATGTCATGTGTTATGTGTATTATAAATAAACATAAAGGTACGATATAAATTTTAATTATTATAAGTACATTAAAAACATATAAATTATTAATTACAATAGCAAAACCTGAAAAAGTATTAAAAACTTAAATTTGTTTTTTAATTAAAATATGATAAAGATAAATGAATACTTAGTTAGATACTTGGTTATACCGACCATCATACTATTTCATTAGTTTCAATAATCATTAAAAAATAATGTATATCAATTTACAAGACTTCTGAAAAAAAATAACTAGTTGTCAAAAACAAATTTTTTATTAATTGGATTATACGTACCTATCAGAATTTATATTGTGTAGACCAATATTTGGCAGCTGTTTGCGGTTGAATTTCGTCTAACAGTTCTTGGTGAAGTGGACAAATCGTCATATTTTTTGCTTTTACTGCTTCAATAGCACCAATTTCAAAATCAATGTGAAGTATTTTAATTTTAAAAATAAGTGATTGTTTTTCGCATAGGTATACTGATTAAATACTTCCGTCTTCCATACATTAATATATGTATTTTTAAATTAATCATTAAAAAAAAAATACACCAAAGGTACGTAAATGCCATTTTTATAACCATGAATGGTGTATAATTGGAAAAAAAAAATTTGGAGCATATTCGAATGTTCCGTCTGTAAATACATCGGTACAACTGGTCAGACATTGAAGATTTTCTTCAGTGGTTAAACAAATAAAAGTAGAATCTTCGGGTAAATGTACAAACTTTTCCCCTCTAAACATTAAAAAAATCTGCATCTTGAAATTCATTTATTTTTGTAATTGCATCTTCAGAAGATGTTGGATAGGGAGGGAGATTTTTTCTTCGTTCGATATACATTGCCTTTCTAACCGATTTTAAATCTTTATGTTCTAATTCAGTACTTACGCTATTCATAAGTTCATTTCTAATTAACTTTATTAGCCGGGTAGATATATTACTTGTAGCTTTTCGCTTGCAACTTTCTCTCAATACTTGTCGATCAATTTTTTGTATCGGATCAACAGGATGGTTGTGTTCACTAGCATTTTCTATAATTAACTTATAGAAATATAATTGATTATATAACCAATTCATTCTTAGTGATGGGAAGTTTGTCTGACATCGGCAAAAAATAAGTTATAAATAATCTACTATAATCTACTATGGTATCGTACGGATTTACCATGAACCTATATATATGGCAATGTTGCTTAAAAGTTAAAATAATAAAGCGTGCGCAATCGTACGCTTAAAAAGGAACCGCTGATAAGGACCACGCGCAATCTTTTCGCGCCCGTGGTAACAGTACACGTGTGGCAGTTATTTTATTGGTTTTTCCTAATTTTGGTGGAGCTTCGTTGTATAGACCGTCATCTATTGTTATAGAAATATATTGTAGGCTGGACTTTAATGAAAATAATTAAATTATAAATACTAATGCAATCTGTTCTCGTTTGAATTCCGTCGTGGTATGTGCTCTTGAATTTTCAGTGTGTATTTAAGAAGACTTACCTTTTGGCTATATTCATTTTCACCGTCGTTTAAAGGTAAGTTTCATTTATATCATAAATTATAATATTATTTATTATTCAAACTAATTGTATTTGATAGTATACCATAAAATATAACATAAAAATGAATCTAGGCAGGAGCAAGATTAAATATCTATTATACAAATTATAATAAATTATTATAATACAGTCGACTCTCGATAATTCGAAATTGACGGGACTGCTGAAAAACTTCGAACTACCGAGAGTTCGATTTGTTGAGTAGTTCGAAATAACGAGAGGGCAGAAAAAAAATTCGAATTACAGAGAGTTAAGAAAAAAATTGTGTTTTTTATTATTGTACATAAAGTCGGCTCTCGATAATTCAAACCTTCAATAATTCGAAACTTTCGGTAATTCGAAGTAAATGCTCGATTATATAGTAAATTATTAACAGAAAGATACAGATAAAAATACAGATAAAATACATTTGGTGAATATATACTTCGAATTGCCGAGCGTTGAACGGATGATACTTCGAATTGTCACGTGTTAGTGGCCAGTTTTCCCAAAATTAAATTTCGAAATACCGAGTGTACCTAAATGCATTGTTTGTATTCGAATTACCACGTGATTTTCAAGGGACCGAGCATTTACTTCGAATTACCGAAGGTTTCGAATTATTGAAGGTTTGAATTATCGAGAGTCGACTGTATATAGAAAAAATAAAATTTCTCAATTGACGTCGTAAACTCGTAAATTTATCTCATGATTTTTAAAAGACAAAGTGAGCCAAATGCCCTGTCTTATCGGCTGCATCGAGTTGGGTCCCGAATTAAAAAATGGCTGTACTAGTTAGGTTCGGGATTTTTACAGGTACTACACAAGTTGGGTCCAGGGGCAGATCTAGTGGGGGTTGCTAGGGGGCTGAAGCACCCCCATAGGCCCGTATTGACCTTTTTTTGTTTGATATGAAATTTGTTTTCTAATATTGTGATTTGTATTGTTTTTATATATTAAATAATATTAAAGTTTGGTACCATGATAATTGACAAGTAAAGTAGGAATGTTCCAATTTAACTTGTTTGATTAAACGTTTTGAGAAGTTTAACTCTAGGTTTAATTCTCTTTTCGACTGTCAAATTAAAATTATTAAAAAAACTTAATTTTTAGGTACCTATATAAAATATACATTTTTAAATTTCTTAATAGTAGTTAATGTTTTGTACCTTAGTTTTAAACCGTTTCAAATGTGTCAATTACTAATCTTAACCTAATATAAGTAATAACCAGGGCTCGGTAGTTGTGGCAAATGCATATTTTTTCGGTTCGTCCTAGAACACCCTAAGTAAGATAGAAACATGTTTCACACTTATCTGATGTCATACACGAATTTTTTTTTGCCTTTTTTTTGCATATTTACGGTTTTTTATTGCTAATTTGCTATTTTAGGGTTTTTAGTGCTATTTTTGGGTATATTTTCGCATAATATAGGAAAAAATCACATTTTGTTGAAAAGAATGTTTTTACTAGGTTATTTTTTTTTTAATATTTAAATTATTGAAAATGAAGCGAAAAATATTTCATTTTTCACCGTTCTACAAACTCATCGACGGTCCGATGTATTAATAATTGGTGGCATTTAATAAAATAGTTAATTTATTAATTAGTAATCGGTAAATGTATTTGTAAACAACATTTAATTTTTTTATAATAAATTTATAATTAATATTTTTTCAAGTTAAATGCATATTTTTTTGTTTTTTCGTGCCATTTATAGCGCATATTTTGGAGTTTTTAATTACATATTAGCTAAAAAGTAACATTTTTAGTGCCACAACTTCCGAGCCCTGGTAATAACTAATAGCTAAATAACATTTTAATTTAATTTACGATTAATAAAAGTTGATAGTGTATATATTATTATAAGGTAACTCTAACCTGTAAAGCTGTTACAAATCGATAATACGTATTATAATAATATGCACTGTGCACACAGACGCAGTGTTGGGAAATATCTAGATAAGTCATCTAGATAACAATTATTTATCTTTTATCTTATCTAGATAAATTTATTTTCAGCTATCTTTATCTTTATCTAGATTAAATTTTAGCTATCTATGAGTATCTATCTAGATAGGTAATTTATTTAAATGGCCTGAAAAAAAAGGAAATTTAAAATATATTATTTTATTAATTATTTTTTTTTTTTTTAAATTAATCGAAAAGATTACTAAGAAAAGCTCGTGTGCAGGCCCAGGAAAGGAGATTATAATATGTACTATCATGAAAGTGAAGTAGCCATAATACGCAACAATTTGTTAAAAAATGCAAAAATGTATTATTATTTTAATTTTTAGTCAGAGAATGATTAGTCATCTTTTATAAAGTTTATTTAAAAAAGTACATCTATTTTTAATTGTTTTAAATTATGTATTTTTATTTTTTTTACTTTATACCTGTAGGATGTAGATCCTGAATATTTTTTAAAATTAAACATGAAATTATCTCAAATTTATCTAGATAAAAATGTACTAATTTTTATCTTTATCTAGATAAAATGTATTATAATTATCTTTATCTGTATCTAGATAAAAATGTTTATAATCATCTTTATCTTTATCTAGATAAATTATTAGTTATCTATTCCCAACACTGCACAGACGTATAACAGTGTACACGAACAGAGCAAATAAAATAGAAAATTTAAAAATAATCTAGAGTAATTAATAGCCTACAAATTACAATATTCTATGTTGTGTCTTGTGAGTGACGGCCGACTGGTGAATCGGCGATAAGCGAAAAGCTATCGCGGCTGAAATCGTGGTGGGAGGCCAACGACGGTTATTTTAGTACATTCATTTAATTATAATTAGATTCTCTATTTCCATATTTTCTATAAATAATAATCACACGAAAATTTCATATAATATTGTAATGCCTAATCTATCAATTCATCTCGTGTATCCCACCCAACTCATGTGTCATGTGCTTTTTTTTCTAATATATTAAAGAAATTCTTGTAGAGCGGGATATTACGGGGGGTAAGCGTTTTTTCGTTTTTATTCCCCTTTTCTTTTTACGCTTATTTTATATTTTTCCCCTTTTCTCTCGATCGTTTTATATTCAATTCGCCTTTTTCCCGATTTTTCTCCGTTCCGTTTTCCCGATTCTACCGGATGAAAATCTTTTTAGGTTAAAGAATAGTGGCTCCAATCGCATTCGTCCAAATTCCCTCCGCCTTTTTTCTTCCCTCGCCTACCGATCGGCTTATCTCTTATCTTTCCCGCCGACCGCTCTCTCGATTTGTTTGCTCGTATTGATAATAGTACGCGTCGTCTATCACGAACCGTTTAACAGCTCGAGTTTTCAATGCAGTTCCCAACTCGAGTAGGAGGCTAGGTAGGTTTAGGCGTTAGGTAAGAAATGATAGTAATCAGTGTACTACGATGCACACCCATAGGCGCCGACTACATGGGGGCTCGGGGGCCGCAGCCCCCATTGAAAAGATGGAGTCAGGGCTCAGCCCCCATTGAAAAGATTGAGATTTTCATTTCCCAAATCATGTTTACAGAATAATATATCCGAGATTCGAGAACATTGTTAATAATAAAATTACATATATAATGATTATTTTGAAGAGCAAAAGTTAAGGCTAATATGTAGCAAATTCGGCCCCCATTGGCATTTACAAAACCTGGCGCCTATGTGCACACCGGTTTCGATACCGGACGGCGGTTACTAAATTTCTGCCTTTTTTTTTGCTTTTTTCTTTCGTTTATTGTCTCCCGTGCATCTTCAGTGTAATTTAAGTAAAATTATTGTGGTTTGGTGTAGAATTTTCATTTTTGATCTAGCGTATATTAAAAGTAATATTTGTTTTTATCTCAAGTCATAATTGAACTAAGAAACCAGCATTTAACACTTCATGAAAATTGAAATACACGTTTTTGCATATTATATTACAATTTTTTATTGCATACAAATCTTAGCCCAGGCGATGAGCTTTAATAAATGAATAAATAAATAATTCGTTGATTTTTATTGTATCGTTTAAAATCACTGATTTCAATTATTATTTTTTGTGTGTATCTTATAAAAATCAAATGCATATTTTGATAAATACATTTTATTAGCCTAGGTGATGAGTCATATTTAAAAGAACTTATTATTACCATCCACATAAAATATTACATTTTCTAACAAACACAAATGTCAAACAGATAAATTCATAGAGTGATGAGTGTCTGCTAGACAGCGAACGCCATTTGCCGCCATAGGCGGCATCTCCCACGAATCCGATACAGTATTATCAATATAAAATTGATTACATTCTCAGTCTGCCACCACCAGTATCCCATAAACCAAGTGATTTTCTTAAATTATTGTACACAATTTTTTTTTAAAGTCTCTCCATAGTCACTTGTTTTTTTTTTTTAATGATTCTCGCATTTAAATACTTCACAATTAAAATACTCTACGATTCACCTGTATCCCACCAGGCAGCTAGTTTTTAATTATATTTATTTTATCCCGATAAATTATTAAAAATGTTGTGCAAACCGTGAAAAAATTGTATTATATTCTTTTTTTTTTTTATGAGTCTACTTATTTATTAAATTAGAATTCTTCAAAATACACTAGTTAAAAAAAAATCAAATCAATTTTAAGTTTCAATTTTATTTTAGTTTAGTTAGTTTATATTGATGTTAACGTGATTTTTTTTTTACTTGTTAGGTTTCTTAGAATTAAAATATCAATATGCCAGTTACTTCAAAAATTGATTTCGATCAAATTCGCAGGGTCTTAACTGTGAGAAAAGATGATATATTTGACAAAGAAACAAAGCTTTTAAAAAGTCCCAACCATAGATGTTGGAAAGATATAATAAATGAATTAAATTTCATTATTTCTCCCAAGTACTTATATTTGATTGTAAAAGAAAATAGACATGACATTTTGACGGCATTAAACTCCATGCAGGATTTAAAGACACCAATAGATAATAAGGATACTATTGAACCTAAATACTCTGATGAATGCTCTGATGAATGTTCTGAAAAAGATGATAACGTTAAAATTGAATCTAAATTAAACTTCAAAATGTCGCTTTCTAAAGAGAAATGGGCATCTATTTATGATCCAGAGAACCCACAAATATATAAAAGATCAGATGGGAAAAGTTCAGACAGAGAATATCACACTCTAAAACCATTCGAATGGTCATCGATAATTCAGAATTATTTCTATGCTTTAACTAAACTTCCCTGTTGTGTAAGTTATAAAAATGCCAAAGTGTGTCCAAATGACACAATTTTTCTTAATATATATGGACAATGTACTGAGTGTTTAAGTAAATTTCATGGAGTATTAATTAATCAACCACTATCTTCAGACATTGTAGTTATAGATTGTACCTACCAAGGTAATTTTAGAAACTGCAAAACTTCCACAAAAAGGAAAATTATTGGAGAAAAACGTGGGGAATTAAAAAACAAATTATTAAATGAAAACCAATCCGCCGCTTATGTACAGCGTGTTGAAGCAATAGGTATAATGCAGTATGGCGATAAAGAACCGAGCCATTTGCCATCTAAAAATGCACTTCGAATTCTTAAACATAAGGCAATTAAAAAAGAACAAATGCATTTAGATCCAATTATTGCTCTGTCAATGTTAAAAAGTGTATCACCATACAATAACATAATTAGAGATATATCATACGACAAATTTTTTATACATTATTGGGCTTCTACAGAAATTAACTCGTATCGCATGTATGCAAAGAACACCGATGTTCCAAAAATATCAATTGATGCCACAGGGAGTGTAGTAAGAAAGCCAACATTGATTTCTGGAAGACAAACGTCAAATATATTTTTATACCAAATCGGTGTTAGAGACGAAAAATATAATTGTCAATTTGCAGTAGGGCACATGTTATCAGAAAAACATGACCACAATACTATTTCTTACTGGTTATCGGAATGGCTGAGATCTAAAATTCCACCTCCAAAAATAGTAATAACAGATCAGTCTTTGGCTTTAATGATGGCTGTAACGAAAGCATTCACTCAGTATTCATATTTTACAAAGTATATAAGTGTTTGCTCTTCTTTGATTTTGAAAGAACCTGGAGTAGAAATTCCATCAGCCATGATAAGGAATGATTTTAATCATGTTATGCATCTTTTAAGTTCATGGCCTGAAATAAAAAATACTTCATACAGAATAAAAAATTTTTATTTGAGATCTATTGGATTAATTATCTCAAGTACAGATTATTTAGACATTAAAATCTTATTAAGGCATATTTTTACAGTTTGTTTGAATGAAACTGATGGATTGAATTCATTTAAACAACCAACAAAATGTGAAATATCTAAAAATTATCTTAAGCGAAGAATTGCGACCCACGTAGTAGAATTGGATAAATATTTAACAACTGAATCTGAAGAGTACGAATCAAAAGAAGATTATAATACTGATGTAATTTCAGAAACATCAAACACTTCAATATTTCAAGAATTTAAATTGATTTTTGAAGGTGTTAAAATTGAAGCAGAAAATGATGATGGGGACCACGACAACATGCAGTTTAATCCAAGCATTGCGAAAAAATTATTAGAATTTTCTAAATTAATTCCTACATGGTCAGCAATTATGGTTCCCATATTTAAGTATGGACATATAACTGAAACTAGTACCACCTCGGAAAGTTTGTTCAACGATTTGAAAACAAACGTTTTCAAACATAAAAGTTTACCTTTACGTCTAGATAATTTTTTTAAAATTCATATTAATTCTATTGTTGGCTCTATGAATATAATTGGAAGCAAACTTGGCGCATCAAATAATAACGACTCGATTAATCAAAAAGATGACAAAACAACAAATATTGATTACGATAAGACTAACAACTGTATTATTTATAATATTGAAAAAAGTGATGCAAATTTTAATGAATTTAATTTAGAACTTGAAAAAAATGATTCTTATGAAGATTGGAGAGGACTTGGAAACAATTCTAATATCAAACAAATTTCAAATTCTAATTCTAATAAACGTAATAAAAAAGCAAAAGAAACGAATGAAGGCATTGCAAACTTTAAAAGGGTTAATGATTTTAGTGAGCCCATAAACAAATTGAATAAAAAAAACAATTACCTTGCACCAGATCCGACTCTATTGTTTTATAACGATAGAATTAAAACAAAAAATATTTCCATAGGTATCTTAAAAAATGGTAATATTTCTGATCTTAAGCCAGTAAATATTAATGGGTTCAATTATTCTTTGACTAACACGTGCATATTATATGCTCTTCATATGTCGACAGTCTGCAATACTCTATATACATTAATCAGGAAACATCAAATGCATTTTTTGAGATAGTTTCTAGTATGACTAGGGATGGTATTAATTCTCAAACATACAGAAAAAGAGTTATTCTATCAAAAGAAATTATGTGTGCGTTGCGAACTTGGACTGAACATCCAAGTGGTCTGAGGAATATTGACTGTTCTTGTACGATTGAATTTATCGTACAAAACATTTTTAAAAATTATCCTTCGTTAATATCAACAGAAAAGTGCCATTATTGTTCTTACAGCAAAAAAAGGAACAATGTGATAATTTCAGTTAAGTTACCAACAGACAATTTAGATTTCTTAAATGATGCATTGTCATCAATGTTTTTAGAAAGTCCTAAAGCTTGTGGAAATTGTAAAATGAGCAATATTGAAACTATACAAGAGTATGGAAAACAGATATTTATTGAGCCATATACACCAATAACTACCGAACAAAAAACCGATAAGAACTGGAATTTTTCTATTATGTTAAATCAAATTCCTACAACAATAACGGTTCAACAACAACTGTACGATCTACGAGGAATTATTAATTTCATACCACCCATTTCTAAGAATATTGAAGCTGTTGGACATTATGTTTCATATTGTTGGAGAAACGCCATCAACAGCTGGGAAAAATATGACGATTTGTTCACTTCACCAAGAACTGTTAGACCAAATTCAACCGCAAACAGCTGCCAAATATTGGTCTACACAATATAAATTCTGATAGGTACGTATAATCCAATTAATAAAAAATTTGTTTTTGACATCTAGTTATTTTTTTCAGAAGTCTTGTAAATTGATATACATTATTTTTTAATGATTATTGAAACTAATGAAATAGTATGATGGTCGGTATAACCAAGTATCTAAGTATTCTAAGTATATCAAGTAACTAAGTATTCATTTATCTTTATCATATTTTAATTAAAAAACAAATTTAAGTTTTTAATACTTTTTCAGGTTTTTCTATTGTAATTAATAATTTATATGTTTTTAATGTACTTATAATAATTAAAATTTATATCGTACCTTTATGTTTATTTATAATACACATAATACATTACATAAACTTACAAAGACCAAAAACTACCCCTTACCTATTACTCATGTTGAATTATTGTAAATATTTTTGAAGTACTAACGACGGGACATGAGGTACAAACGAGTTACAAACGATAGGCATAGCTCTTGACTCAAAAATAAAAGGGGGTGAGGGTTCTACCATTTCTTCGCCCCCCCCACAATAGAAGTAGAGATAGGTCGATAAGTATTGAGGTACAAACGATGGGACTTGAGGTACAATCAGGTACAAACGAGGTACAAACGATTGGCATAGGTTTCGACTCGAAATTCGAAGGTGGGGGTGCCAGCATTTCCACAGCACCCCTACAATATAAATAGGGATAATCTGATAAGTATTGAAGTACAAACGATGGGACTTGAGGTACAATCAGGTACAAACGAGGTACAAACGATTGGCATAGGTTTCGACTCGAAATTCGAAGGTGGGGGTGCCAGCATTTCCACAGCACCCCCACAATATAAATAGGGATAATTTGATAAGTATTGAGGTACAAACGATGGGACTTGAGGTACAATCAGGTACAAACGAGGTACAAACGATTGGCATAGGTTTCGACTCGAAATTCGAAAGTGGGGGTGCCAGCGTTTCCACAGCACCCCCACAACAGAAGTAGGGATAGTTGGAAAACGGTTGAGGTACAAACGATGGGACTTGAGGTACAATCAGGTACAAACGAGGTACAAACGATTGGCATAGGTTTCGACTCGAAATTTGAAAGTGGGGGTGCTGGGGAAATGGACCTTTAATTTTGAAGTAATTATAGTGATCCAAAAAAGCTTGAAGATAGGGACTTTTGAAGTTAAAGTAATCAGGATCCGAAGAAATAAATATAGTACAGGTTAAAATAATATTGTTGTTAGTGTCATTAAAACGTTTTTCAAGTTCATTCATTATATTATTTTTTTTGATGTACACGTTTGCGTTTACCTAATTTACGGTTAATATTACATATATTACTTACCTGACCGCTTTGCCTATTTTTAGCCTGCACATTTTTATTAATATGGATTTTGTCGGAGTTAATGGTAAGTTCTTCGGCTTTGCTTTAGGAGCAATGGCATAACCTATTATTGTCAATGCTTTTTAGTTTCAATGTACACAACTAATTGACAAGTGCCCCCGATCCGTTGGAGGTATCTAGTATCTACTCCGTAATCTTAACACAGATTTTTAAACTAACGTTAGGCGAAAAACGTTTACAATTTCATAACTTAATAACTTAAATATGTTTCTAAATTGCTTGAAAATGTAGCGTTCTATGATTATGAGTTTAGGGCGAGTGGTCCACTATGAGTAAGACTCTATAAATATTTTTATATAGCTCTACTATGAGCGAAGCCACCATTCAAGCGGCCCTGTGCCCCTATCGTACCAAAAATTTGACCGGCCCACAAAAAATCAAGGGTGGGGCAATTGCCCCCGCCTGCCCCCCCCCCAAATGACGCCACTGATCTTTTGACTTTATTGACTTCTTTAAATAAATTGTTAAAGCTGAATATTGACGTAAAAACAGATTATAACGTAAAAACCGTATCATAATTTACTTAAACGCATAAAAAAAAAAATTCTGGTTTCATGATTTTTAAACAATTTTCATAATGTTTACAGGAATTTATAAAAGTAAAGTCATATTAAATTTTCAAAAGTTTTTGTCAAATATTTAAAACTTCATTAGGGTTGAACTTTAAAAAAACAAGGTATTTTCAAAGTTCAATTTTAGTCCAAAAGTTGTAGAATTTTTTTGAAACGTTTTAAAACATGTAAAAGTATATTGTGAACGTTTTAAGTGTCTATCAACATTATTTTTGGAGTAATGCTGAAATTACTTAAGTCGATTAAATGAAAGTGTCGTTTACAGCGAATTTCTCCATTTTTGGTCCATTTGAGGGCGTTTTTCCGCTCGCCTGGAAAAACTATTGAGAAGAGAGCTTAATAAACCCTCAAAGTACCATCTAAATCGAATTTCTGATCTACAGAATAGCTGGATGAAACTTTTGGACAAAGTTAAGTTGAGCAAAAAGTGTCTCCAGAAAAAAAACGTCATTATAAAACTATAAGATCCCTCACTTCACTCAGAATCTAAACAAGAAAAAAGATTTTTTTTCTTAAATTATCTTAAATATCTTGTGTTGTTTCAGGTATATTTAAAATTGATACTATATTACCTTATTATTATTTACTATACTGTTTATATTTCCACAATATACATTCCCTTTATTTGCTTTTTACGAATTAAATATCTTTTTTTTTCTGTACTGGGTAAATTTATAGGAATTGATGCTATCGTTTCAGGACATGGCTCTAATATAAAACAAACATCATTATTAGATTCTGGAATAATTAATGTATTGTTGGCTATATTGATAATGGTTTTATTTTCGGTCAAGAAAGTATTACCAAGAATTTCTTCATGTGGAAGAGGAAATTTATCTTTTACTATTCGGTTTATATTTCATTATTGTTTATTATTATAGGTATAATAATAAACTTGATCGAATATCTCCTATCATTCCTTCAAATATTAAACTGTGTAATTCATCCCCATGCCTCAAAGTGTGTCCTGTCATCTGCCATCTTCCTCTCTTTAGAAAATCTATCAATGTTCTTTTTTCTCCTACTGTCTTCAAGATGTCTTCATTTGTTATTCTCTCAGTCCAACTTATTCTCTGCATCTCTCTCCAACTCCACATGTCTAGCGCAGAGCATATTATTTAATAATAAATAAATTTAAAAACATTTCATAGTACGTAGATAATCATGTAACATTGAATTATGATGAATATTTTTTATTTCGATCTGTATTGTGGAGGTATCTTGACGATATTACCTCAATTTGATTCATATCAGAGTTGTCCAACCATTTCATATTGATAATGATTTTCGATTTTTACTAGTTGAAATATACATTTGTTCCCTAAATAATTTTTAATTACTCTTAATTTGAATTCCGTACATTTTTATTCTATGAAATGATGAATTTTTTTTTTTTTTTTTTAAACAAGAAAAACCAAAAAAGTTAATATTTTGTCAACTATGAAACGACTAATGAATGATACAAGAGTGCACTCGCTGTAAAGTGCAGTATAATGAAAACTGTCTTTTATAAATAATTATTTTTTTCTTTCATATTGATACACTTACTATACGACATAATCGTATATGATTATTCTATAAGGTAAGTATTTTCATGTATATTCTGATTTACTAAAAAAAAGTATTAAGTCTTGATTAGTTTTATAATAATAATTTATTTGATTGCACATGGCAATAAGGCCTAGACATACATTAAACTGTGTGACATTATACATGTATTTATGTAATGTCAACACACTGCCTTAGTGAACGGAAAGAAATACATTTCAATAATTTCAATAAAAACTTCAGCGGAAGGAGACCAAGTTTGGACTGGCGATCTTATGCTCACTATATGAAGAGGAGGAAGGAAACATTGAAGTTTTCTACCGAAAGCCATATCACTCTCTGAGAGTGATGTAATATCCTAATAAACATACTAATGTAGTTGTAAAATAAATATTATAGAAATTTTAAACTATTAGTCATTTATGAAATAAGCTATATTTGTATATAATGTAAACACGAAAATCGCACACGCACCGCTAAAATCCTCAAGTACAAACAAAAAACACAAAAAGACGCCTACTTCATCAGATATCACCGAGGATATCACTGAATTGAGGTCAACGTCGATTATATAACAGGCCTAACGACTGGCCACTAAGGAGACATGTAGGAGTATTCAGCTACCCGAGTTCAAGTCACTTCTCTATCTAAGTTCTACTCTACATCAAAATCTTTTTGTCTTGAATTGTTAACTGTCATACTACATGTTATAATTGTGTTTCATTTTATGTTGATAATTAAATTCAATCAAACTAAACATCCGATTTATTATTTGAATTCCTGGAGTGAGCACTGGTGTTGTCGATACGTGCACCGTGTCAACATCAACATCGTTGGCAAGCTACAGTGATATAAGTGCATATAATGCGATACTTGTTAAAAACTTGTATTTGACTCTTAATAATAAGAAATACTAAAATATATGTTTGATATTGGTTTAAATACCAAATACTTATTGGTCAAGGGTTCGACGCAGCAGTTGCCATGAGTGGCAGATTTAATGGAGATCAAAAGCATATTCACGAAGTATATCCATCGGCATTATATCTGCATTGTATAGCTCTCACTGCTTAAATTTGTGAATAACTTATAGCTACAAAGTACCAGATATTAGAAATTGTATGGGTACAATTCAAACTGCGTGCAATTTTTTTAACTATCCGAAAAGGCAATATGTCTTACAAATGGCAATTGAAGAAATTTTCCCGCAAACTAAACGATTTAAACTAAACAAAATACAAATATGTGCTACTCGATAGGTAGATACTAGATAGACACGACGCAGTATGATTTTATGAAGAAATTCAACCTGCTGTTTTAGATGCATTGAATTCAATATCTTTTTGGGAAAATGCAAATACTTTTAGTTCAGCAAATCAAATCAGTACTGCAATAAAATAATTAAATTTTCAAATAGCATTAAAAATATTAGTGAAAATACTTAGTATTAATTTTCCACTTAGCAAATTTCTTCAAAAAGAAAATCTCGATTTAAGAACGGATTTAGAGGCTGCATCTTGCGTCCAACATCAAATTCAGGTCATCAGAGAAAACGTTAATGAAGAATTCCACAGTTAATTTTTTAATGTTGATATTCTTTGTAAAAATCATAATATAACGATGAACATTCCTTGACAAAACCAACGTCAACTAAAAAGATCAAATAATGATTTACCTACAAATGAAGTAACCACTCGAGTACTGTTTTATGAACTTCACCCGCGACCTCTAAGAAATATGATATAAAAACGTCTCCTAAACGACGATCAGCCGTGATTCGGATGAGTTAAAATAGAACAACTTATTTTTAATTAAATGGTTTAAAAAAAATGTCTTCGTTGTCTAATGTTGAAAAGATTTTATAAAATTAAACCTACCGAAAATCAGGTCAATAACGGTTGAATTAATGATCAGTATGTTTTAAGTTGTTATTGAAAAAAATATTACTATTATCGAAAACATAAACGAAATTGTTATAATATTTAAATACTGCATTAAATGAAAGAAATTTAAGAATACAAATGGATCGTATGTATTTATTGTAATAAACGTGATGGGCCTTAATTATTGATTGAACATATTATCATTTTAAGTTTCAACTGTATCATGAATGAATATCAAAAAATAATTACATATAAACAATTTTGAATAGCCATTGGGTTTTCATCGATACTTTATACATTCACTGATTTCAAATCAGTGTCTTCAGTTTCAGTTTTATTGAAATTTGCCACAGATATTCCGTTTGTGTTCGAAGTTCTTGAAGTTTTCTTCTTCCTAAAAATATAAGATTGAAAATAAGTTATCAATATGGTGTTTACTGTTTAGTATAAAAATACGTAATTTTCTAAATTTCAAATGAAGAAAGTAGTGTATTTTTTTTTTGCATTACTATTGTAACTTTTATCTTTTTGGACTTTTTTATCTCTAAATTTAGTGTTGATGATTTGAAAAAGTTTTAAACTCAATCAAGAAAACGTATATATAAATTCCACCTCACTGTCATGATCATTCATAAAACGAAACATGTCAGTATAAAACTGAAGACCTGAATCACTTCGAAATAATAATAGCAATCCACGAAAGTTTTAAACAATGTTTTAAACTGTTAAGATATTAAAGCTCAATAAAACTAGAAATTTACCATTGATCTAGTAACTTTTTAGATATGTTTCCAAACGGTGATTCCACGATTAAATATAACATCAAGCCCATCAGATAACTTTTAAATGAATCGTGTATCCATGCATCCAGCTAAAAACATAATTTAAAAATACAAAATCTATGTATATATTTATTTGAATCAAGCAGATAATATGAATTATTTTTTCAATAACTTTAAACAAATTATATTCAATGTACACAATATTCTTACCAGGGATTTTACAGAAAGATGAGCAGGCAATCTCTGAGAGCTCTGAGACATTATTATAACAGTGAGATTGACTAACATTACGGAATATGACAGTTTTCCCAAAACCACACAAACTCTATTACTCAACAATTTTATCAGTAGACCTAAATGCAATACATATGCGTATATTATTTACCGTAATATAATTAAACAGTATAATAAATAACAGTCGAATTTGTTCATTAAAAAGTATAAGCTTTATATTTCAAGTAACTTGTAATTGTAATGTAGTTAATCTAGAGTAAGAATCTATTACACCACAAACACTAATGGATTTAAACAGCTGAGTGTTAAAATTACGTGTCTTCAGTTATGGTCACCAACATAGGTAGGCAACGTTCTTATTTTAACCTATTTAGTGTTCTTCTAGTAAATGAATTAGTAACATATTTATTTACAAATTATTATTATATTAATATTATAACAAACATCGGTACTGTAAAAATATATTATGAAAATATAAATAATATAGAATTATCAAATATTCTTTTTGAAAAGTTTAAAAATTCTAATAATTTATGATTGAAATATATTAGTGTGAAATTGAAATTTGCAAATATTAAAATTAAAACAAATAAAATTTTAATTGAATAGTACCTTCCACGATGATATTATCATCTACGTATTACCTGTTTATTAATACCTATCTATTTATTGAACAATTCATGAAGTTGGTCGGTTTTTAGTATGGCAAGTTCATGAATTGTGCAAAAAATAATTTTAAAAATGCCCGGTTCATGAAATGACCTAATGGAGATAGTCCATTTCATTAACTGAGCTAAAAAATGCCCATTACATGGAAGTAGCAATTTCACCACCGGAGCTTAATATTTATTTTATACATATAAAGTAATGAGGTACATAATATGTGTAGTGACGATAGTGTACAATATACTAAGATACATTAGTAATTATAAATATGAAAAAAGATTACATATTCTAGAATAACATTATACATAATCGTCTAATATCTTAAATATAATAAGTACATAATCAATGAACGGTTTTCAAAGGTCTGTGGTGCTATAAATCAACAATAAAATATTAAACATGGAACGATTTTGAAAAAATTCAACTCACCATAACCAGTTGTAAAGTGACAAATCGCTACCCATACACCTATCATCGCCCACGTACAATGGCTTAACACTGAATAAAATGCATGTTCTATTGGATAATAAGGCCTATGCCTCGAATAAAATTTAGCACCGTACAATTGAATGCAGACACTAATCACAGTTACGATTAATGTACCACCATAGACAGACATCTGAAAATTAATTTTATGTCTAAAAGCATAGGCTTACTTATGTAAACTCAAATATATTATCGGTACTTGTTAGATAAACCTTACTTGTGACAACTTGACATTCTCCTTTTTCAATTTCGTGATGACAAAACCCATCGCTAAACCTATAAAATAAGGAGTACTTCGCATGTAACTTGATCTATACGTTTCATTGAATGCAACAGAATTTCTGAGGTTTTCCACAGATCTGAAAATACATTTATACAGAGTTTAAAACAAATGTTGAAGTGAATTAAAAAATTTTAAATAATTGTTAATAACCCTAATGTAACCGTTTTCCGCGAATCGGTTACAATATTTGAACATTAGGTACCGACATTTTTTAAACGAATATTACACATCAGAATATTACGAATATACATTGGATAGTATATTTAAAACGTGTAAACGTAGTATACACGTTTCTATGCGGTTTTATTATTGATATGTCTGATTCTAACTAATAATTTACATAAAATGGTCTTGGAAATCAAGTCCTGGTGAAAATATCTATCAATGTATAATGTATAAACTCAACCAAATATACATCGTTAATTATACTACAGCTTAAAGTAGGTACTTAAATAATATAATATTACCCAAGTTCGTAACTGGAAATTAATTTAAGTGGAGGGGTTATACTAAAAAATTTAAATTTATGTCAGTCTAACTTTATTAGTATATAGTAAAAGTGATGTAATATAGCATACAAATAATATTTTATAGGGACATTTATTAATATAATTTAAATTTAAAAAGAAGTATTTTTGACTTTTAAAATAATGATTAAACTTAAAACTAAGCGTTTGATTTGGTAAATGGCTTATATGAAAAAATCTATAATTGTTGTTTTTCATTTGAAAATATTTGACTGACTTTTTTAATAAGCGTTTAAGTAAATTATTTAATGATTTTTACGGAAATAACTTTTTTTCGTGTCGATTTTCAATTTTAAATGTATAATAGAATTATGGTTTCATCGAATCGATATGAACCTTTGGATACAGATAAAACAATATATTTTGAATTTGTTGAGGAAAAAAATGTGTTATTGATCGAACATGAAAACTTTAAACAGATTTGATAACAAAAAATATACCGGCAATCAAATTAAAAATGACATATTTTTTTTATACTGAAGCTTTTTGCTCAGAATTTTCTAACTAAAGAAATGATCTATCATTTCTTTAAAATTTAATAGGTTTATCCCATCATTTTGTCTGAGGAGCAAAGGATGCCCTATAGTGTGAAAGTACGTACTTTTTTTTAATCACCAAAGGTGTGAAATAAATCTGATTAAATAGAAAACGAAATAATAATATACTACAGAATAGTGATATGAGTAATAACTTCGAATCAATAATTTCATTACAAGGTTTGAACAGATATCAAGTAGTGGTACGGAATGAAGATAGTCAGTTTTTTATAACTTTAAATGAATATATTATAATATTGTATCACAAAATCGTAAAATTGGTATACTTTTAATATTAATATTCAACCGAATTTAAATGTGGATAAAAAATATATAGTAATGCAACGGTTACAAAAAATAAAAATATTAATTGGTGTTGTCAATTGTCAATTCTACTTTTACATTGAATATTTGTACTAATATTTATATTCAAGTTGATTTGGGCCAGGAAATAACACGAGTGATAGTGATGAATGATGATGATGAAGAATACCTAGTCGTGTGAATTCTCTTATGATCAAAAATTTCAGATTAATATGTAACACATATTAATATGTAACACATATGTTATAACTCATTTCACTTACGGAATATCAACTTTTAGTATACCATCGCTTTTTGTGAAAAACGTGACTAAAAATGGCACTGATATCGATAAACCAAGAGCAGAAATCAACAATCCCATTCCGCATTTATAATTCTTCGTATAAATGTAAACCAAAATAATCCCAATTAAGTAAAACTGAATATCACATGATATATACCAGCTCACTATGAGACACTGAAACAGTAGTAATGACAATAATTTCAATTTATATAACTTACGTGACGTATTGTACCTACCAAATACTTAAATGTTTATCGATTGTTAGATAAATTTCATGTATTAATAATTTTTAATTAAATATAATGCCTTACTTGATATTTGATATCAATAAAATTATTAATGAACAATACGTTTGCCCACCAATAATTTTTGCAATTATCTGCTTCCTCCCAAATTTTTCGAGGCCACAGTGGACCGTCTCCCAGATGAGGGATTATATGAGCTGTGATGGCTATCATTGCACAATATGCCGGTAATATTCTGAAAATAATAAATAATGCAAAGTTATTACTCAATATTTTGAATTTAATAATAATTACTAATCATACTATTAGAATGGCCATTTTACTCAATATATTATTGGAAAAAAAGAGATTCCACACAAAACAACATTAAAATATTAACTGATTTCTTTATAATAACACTTTTAGAGAAATTCGTTTTCAAATTTAACATCTATAGAATGTAAAGTACTAGATTTAAATAATATACGTATTTGGGAAATATTGCACAATTATTTTATATTACATACATGACATTGTAGTTTATAACATTATAATTACAATTATTTATAATACGTATTGCAACTTAATTATGTATGTAACGCACTATCCTTGAATTAAAAATGTAATAAAACAAAACACAACGCATATTCGAAAAACTATTGTAATCATTAAAATATAATGTAAATTATTCTAAATAATTGTAATTATAATGTTATAAACTACAATGTCGTGTATGTAATATAAAATAATTGTGCAATATTTCCCAAATATGTTATTTAAATCTAGTACCTTACGAGAGTTTAATGTTAAAACGTATTGATATTACCTCACTATGCGTTTGATGATAGGAAATGCGAGTTTGAACCATACGGGTACGGATTCATTAAATGCCGGAGATAATGACAGAAGGAATCCACTAATGAATAGAAATGGGTCAACTAAGTTCCAACCTGTTAATAAAATATCTGGTCCCCTAGAATATATCTGAAATAATTAGGAATGGGCCGATACTAGAACCAATATAAAATATCGGCCGATATCGGTGGTATCGGTTTTATCGGTATCTGTTTTTTTTTCAAAACGTATACTTCAATCGATACTTTAAAAAAAAAAAAAAAACCATAGGTTATCAATAATAAATATCAAATACTATAGATCATTGGCAGGACTGTCGTTGCTATCCTATTACAATAATATTTTAATAATGTATCATAATGAATAATCAATGTATTAACTTTTCTAGGTAACATTTGAGTTATCGGGTATCGGTTTTATTATACATCGGTTAGTGGTATCGATATTATGGTGGTATCGACTCATGTTTTTTTGCAAAAGATGCTATTTTAATATTTACATAATATTATCGGGTATCGGTTTTATATCGGCAGCATATATCGGAGTGTCGGATATCGGTAATAAGTGGTATCGGCCCATCCCTAAAAATAATAAGTAAACATCGTAATTATTAACGTATCAATCGTATCAATTCGCATATTATTAATGATAGAGTACAAATATTTAATTAGTTGCTCTAAATTTATTGATGTGATTGTATAAATATCTATTAAGGGGATTGCAGCAGCCGTATTTTTCATGCGTTTAAGACCAATAAGCGGTAGTAAATTACACATACTTCGGAATGTCCGATTTTAATTTTTTATACATGTATGAACTCGTTGACAAAATATCTAGGTTATTTAGGAAGTCGATTTTCAATTTTCAATTTTAAAAGACCTTAAAATAGCGATTTTTTTTTCAAAAATCCCATGAAATAATTGCATTACATTTGTATTTATTTTGGGCACATCTAATTTTAAATCAAAAAAGTGATTCCTAAAGAGCATAGTCTAGAAGTTTTTTTTATGCCAACTAAAATGTATTATATAACTAACTATTCAATTATGTTCATAAGGGGTGAAAAAATATTATTCATAATCGTCATTTGTATTCGTCATAATATGACGACTCCGATTATTCGGCTGCTCTAAAATAGATTGAATAATATTTATTATTTAATCAATGTTTGTATACAAATTGATAATAATATGAAAATATCTTTTCTTATGGGTGGAATTGTAACGACTATAATATTTATAGACAAAACTAGTCCACTAAGGTATTAGTCTAAAAATAACGACGTTTTGTACTTAGTACAGTGTACCGATTTAGCATTTGGGTATGTCAATATGTGAGTGCCCGTCTCCCGTTATCTCAATTTTATCATTTAAATATAGACAATAATATAGTCAATAATTTTATTCATAATTTATTTTCTACAGGTTTAATGGTTTTATTATTATTAGTTATTACTATTATTATATTTTTTGTATATTTTATATTTTTCATATGTACCAACTTGAGAGACTGAGCAGCTAAACACTAGACTGTGGCAATTATATGATTTGCCCCCCCCCCCAAATGACGCCACTGATGAAGACGTGTTGTATTCACATATTATGGTCCAATACTCGTTATCGTGGTAAGTTGTTTTGGTAGTCAAAAGACTAAATTAATAATGAATACATTCTGAGATATCTACTTCGACTTCACTTAAACAGTAATAGGTATCGTGGTCATTTAAGCGAAGTATCGAATAGACCTTTACAACTGGTATCTTTACTTACCTACTTGTTTAAATGTCTGAGAATTGGAAACCGAAAAAATCTGTTGTGTACGTCAAGTCTTTACGCGGCGTATACGAAAATAATTCCATACCTCATCAAATAAATTATTGTTTTATTAAAATTATTTTGCAACTTACATCTTCCCCGGTTATAGCATAAGCTAATGGACTTCCCGATAAATATATGAAACGATGACCACATAAAAGAAACACCATTGTTATGACTTTAAAACCGTACACACAATTTAATTGATTGTCTTCATTATATTCCAATAATTCTTTCATTGTTTTGATTATTGAAAACGAATAAAAATAAGAATCGAATTTTGCACCTAAATATTAAGCAAAGTTAAACATAATTTTTTAATATAAATTTTGAAGAATATTTTACTACATAATATCTAATAACTAATGGCTACACCAAATACAAATACGTTTATTACTAACTTGTATTCGTCTTATTTTGATTACAGGATAATTTTATGTAATGAAGAATTGTAGCTCCACAACAAATCGCTATTAGAAGTCCGAAAATCGCACTAAAATATTAAGAGATTTAATGTGTTATATATTTTTAATTACTATTACTTTGTTAGGTAATAAATATAAATCACTGAAAACAGTCACCATGGCTTAAAGATCTTAAAAATAGGTGAAGTAGAAATAATAAAAATATGTATTTTTAAAGTGTTACAATTATTACTTATTGTTATTATTTAAAAAGGTACCTAGTCATATAAAATGCTGTGTTGAATGGATACATATCTTCTTTAACAGTACACATTATCTGGTTCACCTGAACGATGGCATTAACTTTTTCCGGTAAAAAAACCTTGTTTATTTCTTTTTGCAGTGACGTTTGTAGGTCTGATGCAGTACAAGCATCTGGTATACATATACCTATGTTCAAAACATTTCGTTGAACTTGGTCGAAATAGTTAGTCCACTGAAACAAATAATTACAATTCGTTTAAATATTAGATAATAGATAATATATTCAATTAAGAAATCTATCTATAGGGTATAGAGTAATTTAAAATTACTTAGATCACTATTTTTATACTACAATACCATATATATTTTGAATTTTTTAGAAGATTCTGTTTTCGTCAGAATTCTTTCTTCATTTCATCAAATTATTTTAGCAACAATTAATCTACTGTTATTATTTTATTTATTAATAAATTTAGACAATAATTTAACGAGAATTATGTGACAATAATTTTGCAATATTGTAGATACATCTGAATATATCAGATGATAATTTAGAAGTTTTTTTAATTGTGTTCGTATAAATTTGGTTTTAAATGATATCGAAGCTGCCGACAATCAGATAATCAACCCCATAAATTATAGATAATAATGCATTAAATTATGATATTAATAATTTCTCAAGTTTCAGACAAATGTGTAAGTTAAATTTTAAGTAAATCTATTTTACATTCCAAAATAATTATAAACTACACGGAAGAACTGAATATTTAATTTAACAGATTAACTGCCACGTGTACCAAATATGGTACACTGTAGTATTTCCAAGTAACGCATAACATTTGTTACAATGTATCATGTATGTCAATTTTGCTAAGCTAAAATAATAACAAAATAAGATTTTTAATTTATGCTTTAAGCATTTGAATAGCTTTAATGTAAGTTATTAACATACTCGCTGGCATACTGTCGTCATGTTCACATCGATATATTACGCTCCGTTTATTTACTTGAAAATAACTTCAGTGCGTTATTTAATAGTGACTTATTTATATTCAAAAAAACCGTCTTTCAACGCTCTTCCTACCCATACCTTCATATTAACAGGGGCTCGACCCCTCGGAAATCATCAAAAGAAATCAAAAATCAAATTATATTCTAACAGAAGGTAAGCGATCAAATTAAATACGGAACTCCCGTGAAATCTAATCGCATACTTCCTTATTAGTGATGTGAGCTCGGTAAATTTACCCGGTAAAATTTACGGGTAAAAGTAAATTTACGTAAATTTTACCGAGCTTTTTTTTACCCGGTAATTTTTTTTTACCATTAAAAAAAATTGAGTGACCCCTTATTTTAAATGTTTTTACAAGTGGAATACGTTTATTTAGTAGGTATTTCTGTATTTTAGTTTATTATCTATTATTTATGGCTATATTTAGATTCATTGAAAAAGTAAACATTGACAGTATTGTAGTTAGTACTAGCATTGATTATAAATACTAGTACTAGTATTTATAATCAATGGTACTAGGTACCCCGTGTATTAATAACATGCGCGATTGCGCGAATAAGCGTGATAAATATTATCGTTGTTTATTTCCAAGTTTTAAAATTAGCTGACGGTTATCGGTGTTCAGTGGCGTAACTTGGGAGAAATTCTAGGGGGTGGCATTATTTATTTTTAACCAAAATTTCAACTATATAGCGAAAAACTCCAAAGCCTACGCTTACCAAATTTGAGAACTGTGTGCATCATATTTATTTTGAAGGGCTGGAAAAATTTAGCTTTTCTTTCTAATTTGTACTTCCACTTTTACATTTTTATGCTCAAATATTGTCAAATAGAACAAGAAATATATTGCAATTTTTGAATCAATGTTCAGGTACTGTACAAACAATATAATAAACGTTATATATACCTAGTTTAGGTACACATAGATACAACTGTATGATGTTTCATACAAAATGTAGAAAACATTATATGTTAAGATTTTTAATATTTAGAAATAAAGTATTTTATTAGTTTAATTACATTAAAATTTGAATTATAACTGATGGTAGAGAGGGAAAAATAATACCTTTGCCCCTCCAGTTAAACGCTCGGGGGGCAGTTGCCCCTCTTTGCCCACCCCAGATTACGCCTATGTCGGTGTTATTACTTATTTGCTATCATTTAACTAACTATGATTATTATAATGTTATTAATTACTATTTTATGTTCCTGATTACGATTATCATAAATGTATGAACTTAAAGATTAACGACGTAAATGTAAATTATATTATATTTTATGAAAATTATTTCAAAATAACTAATAAGTACCTACTTAAAAAATGAAAGTTCTATGAACGAGGAAGAATATTACAATACTGATGACATAGTAGTAGAGTCTGAAGGAGATCAGTTTGGTGAAACAGATTCAAGTGATGATGAATTTTTTAACTCCATTAAACCTACTCTTGCTTAAGTAAATATATGTTCCGAACTTAAATTAAATTTTTAATTATTATTATGTATTAGGTACTGTATAAGTTTGCAGACAGTTTTGTTATTGATTTAAGTTTTCTTGTTTTTTAAAGATGTGTTACTTATTTTGTTATTTGTTCTGTTGTTTATTATATTATAAACTATTAATTTATTTGTTTTATTTTGATAAAAGTAATTATATAAAAAAAAAAACAAAAGTAATTGAACTATTGAAGTAATGTTTTTATGTTTAATACAAGTTTCATGATTTATTTTACATAATATAGTTTTCTGTTATTTCATAAAAATGATGAAAAAAGGTAAGAAATTTGATACAATATAAGCTTTATTTGAAAATTGTAGAAAAATTTCACTTAAAATTAGTTTTTTTTCAAAATTTACCAATTTACCGAATTTTACGTAAATTTACGTAAATTTTACCGGTAAATTTACCGAATTTTTTTTACCGGTAAATTCCACATCTCTATTCCTTATCGCGTCCAACTCGCGACCTGCTTACAATCACTATCATAATTACCTTATACCACTATCGCAACATGCCGTCACATAAAAATAAAACCGTTTCCCCACTGGTCATCCAAAAATCACGTATACAAAGTGTGCCAAATCACTCCTCTGAAGACATACAGGAAGATAATAGTAATAGTAATGACGGATGGGTTACTCCTAATCCGACCACCAAACGTCACCGCCCTTTTTTAACACGGCGGTATGTGGAATTAGTCACATACTTACATAAATTCAGGCGTATAATTAACATAAATTATATTAATTCTCATTAAGAGTGGTCCCTCACCCAACATCGAAACATTGGTCCCTCGAACCGGATATAAACAAACAAAACTACGTCCTTTTTGTTTTTTTTCACAATTCATTCATTCTCGTATACAAGTTTCTTATATTATGTCAATGAAATAAAATTTGTCGTTACTTCGGGATACTGTAGTCTCTCTAAATATTCGTTACCCGAATATTTTTAAAATTTATTGCGTTGAATTACAATATAATTTCTGACTTTGAACAATATGAATGCTCCGCCGTCTATACCGTATGCAAAATCACGGGTTGTTCGCACTATCGCAAAAACTACTTCTTTTGTTGCTGCTGCTGGAGAATATAAAAGTGATCGTACCAATGCTGTCAAACGAGCGAAAATTTCTAAAATGTTGTCGGATCTAAATAGAATTCGTGACATGATAGAAAATGACATCCAGGTCATGGAGAAAGCTGTCAATCAAAAACTCGCTCCTTTTGACATAACGAATACGAAAGATTGTCACCTACTCTCAGCTGAATTCGATAACCTATATTATGAATTGGCCGCGTTTGCGGATGTGTATCAATTTTCCCTTTCCCCTGTCGTGGACACATCAAGTGCACAGTCAGTATGCAACCAAAGTACAGGGTCAAATAACTTGTCTCATTATCAGTTGCCCAAGCGTAAGTTCCCTACCTTTTCTGGAACTATTACCGAGTGGCAAGGCTTTGAAGACTTATTTAAATCGATATTATCGCACGCTCCAGATCTTCCAGATGTCGAACGATTCGAGTATTTAAAGACATCGCTAGAAGGTGAAGCTTTATCATTAATATTTCATCTACCATTAACAGCCGTAAATTATAAAACAGCTTGGGATCTTTTAACAGCCAGATATGGTAATAAACGCGATCTTTCTCGTATTCATCTGGAGGCCATTATTGCTCCATACGTGATCAGATCCAATAATGCCACATCAATAAAGAATTTCGTAAATAGAATATCTGAACACACAGCGGCGCTAGACAATCTTGAATTCGTGACACGTCAGTGGAGTCCCTTGTTGGTTCACATGTTTGAAAAACATCTTGATGTTGAATTGCGAGGAAAATGGGAGCTATCTGTTGGTGACAGACATAATCCACAAATTGTAGACTTCTTAAACTTCTTACGGAGTTATGTGAGAGCAGCAGATGCTCGAGCAGGAAATCAGTTTGTAACAGATTATTCGGCGGGAAGAGGAAAACCGCCTTATAAAGCTCGACAATTTCCTAATATTCAACACCATGCCAGTTCGTCATCAAAGGTTTTAGCAGCTACAACAATTTAACCAGCACCCATTAGTTGTCCTCTTTGTAAAAGGGCACACGCCATTTATAAGTGTCAAACGTTTATCGATCAATCTCCGAACGATAGGTATCAGACAGCAAAAACACAACGATTGTGTATCAATTGTCTTGCTTTCGGACATTCCAGTGCGGCATGTTCATCAATACACACTTGCAAACCGTGTCAAAAGCGTCACCACTCAATGCTGCATTTCATGGCAAATCTATCCACAAGTGATTCGATTTTGACACCAACATCAATGCTTGTGTCACACATAGCGCCAAAATCGGTGTTACTGTCAACGTTACTAATCAGTATTCAATCCATCCATCAGGAACGACACACATTTCGGGCTCTATTGGACACAGGTGCTCAAGTCAGTTTCATTACAACCCATTGCGCGGATCTCCTCTCATTACCACGTCATCATACTTCCATGCAAGTAAATGCATTTTCGGGTGCACCAGTTAATGTTGTATCAGGCAGAACTTCGATCAATATGGTCCCTGTCGGAAGGACTGGCCCACAGATTCCTCTTGATGTGTTGATTGTATCGAAAATTACAGATGCTACTCCTCAATATACTATTAAATCAACATCATGGCCGTATCTCAACAATTTGGAGTTAGCCGATCCGACTTTCCATGTGCCCGGTCCCATTGACGTATTCTTAGGAGCTGATATAGCTCCGGCTGTGCTTACCGGTAACCGCATTGCAGGTAAACCATCGCAACCAACAGCATTTGGTACCATATTTGGATGGATATTAATGGGACCAGTCACACCAATTGAAAATAATTCAATAAATTCATTACTAGTAACAATGGAAGAAGCGCCATTAGAAAGGACGCTTACCAAATTTTGGGAAATGGAAGAAGCCCCAGAAGTCCACCACCCAAGTCCTGATGAAATAAAAGCTGAAGAAATATTTGTGTCTTCCGTAAAACGATTAGACTCAGGACGATTCAGTGTCCCATTACCGTTCAAACAGTTTCGACCAATTCTTGGAGATTCTAGAAGCTGTGCTCTAAAACGATTTTATTATTTAGAAAGTCGGTTGTCGAGAAATACTGATCTCAAAAAACAATATGTGGATTTTATGTTGGACTATTTGGTGAAGAAACATATGGAAGTTGTACCCAAAAGTGACAAAAGAACACCTTATTGTTATTATATTCCTCACCACTGCATTTTGCGCCCAGAAAGTCAAACGACGAAACTTCGAGTGGTATTTGATGCGTCTGCCAAAACCACAGTGGGCCAATCGTTAAATGCTAACGTGTATACTGGACCAAAATTACAACAGGACTTACCAACAATTCTGATTCGCGCGCGAGTTCATAAATATTTATTTACGGCAGATATCCAACAAATGTACCGTCAAATTCAAATTCATAAGACTGACCGGGATTACCTTAGAATCTTGTGGCGTTTTAATCAAGAATTACCAATTGAAGAATACCGGCTATGTACGGTAACATATGGTACCTCTTGTGCTCCGTACCAAGCATTACGTACCTTACAACATTTGGCAAAACTCGAAGAAAGCAGGTTCCCGATTGCAGCAAATGTAATCCTGCATGATACATTTGTCGATGACATCCTCACCGGAGCGGGTTCAGAAGAAGAAGCAATTGAGTGTCAACAGCAGCTGATCGCACTTTGTGCTCAAGGAAAATTTCATCTCCGGAAGTGGGCTAGTAATTCGATCAGTATCATCCAGTCCGTGGCATCCAGTGATTGTTCTATGTCTCCAGCGGTATTGTTTGACGATGAATTGGATGCAGGACTTAAGATACTAGGGATGCAATGGAACCATAAACAGGATCAGTTTTCGTATGTTACCCATACTCCAAGTTCAAATGCTTCAAAGCGATCTATCTATCTATATCTATCTTATCAGATCTGGCCAGAATTTTTGATCCTCTAGGTTTTCTTTCACCAATCACTTTCCTTGCAAAACATCTTATACAGCGCCTATGCACGTCCGGAATTGGCTGGGACGATCCCATTCCAGAACCCATCCTCAACATATGGCAACGGTACCACCAAGAACTGCAGTGTATGAGTCAGCTACGTATTCCACGTCGGATCACAATGGACGGTGATGGAACATATGAGCTGCTTACCTTCTCTGACAGCTCGGAAAAGGGGTATGCTGCGGCGGTGTATCTGCGCTGTGATAGTGGTTCCCTAGTCAAATGTCATCTCATTACTGCCAAGTCAAAGGTATCACCATTAAAAAGAGTGACTATTCCTCGATTGGAACTCTGTGGTGCATTACTGGCAGCTAAACTGATACATTCTGTCCAAACGTTACTGACTCTCATGTTGAAAATCGAAACAGTCCATGCGTGGACAGACTCTACCACTACTCTAGCATGGATAAAATCTTCACCACACAGATGGAACACCTTTGTTGCTAACAGAACGAGTCAACTACAAGCTTTAACACCGCCCTCTATATGGTGGTACGTGCCAACCGCGGAGAATCCCGTAGATTGTGCCTCATGGGGATTGTATCCAGCAGAGTTACTGCAACATCCATTATGGTGGACAGGACCCAACTTCCTATCTCAAGAACACAGTACGTGGCCTCCAACTTCAACAGAATCCGACGTTCCTAATGAAGAAGAAAGACGGAATGTTATCCTGATAACTGAACAAATTGAACGGGTGGAACAATTACTTTTTAAATTCTCGTCATTATCTAAAATCATACACATTGTTGCGTATTGCTTGAGAGTGTTCCAAAACCCAAAACCAACGACCATCCATCTATCACCGAATGAACAAATGAAGGCGTTACAACACATCATTCGAGTAATTCAACAACAGGCGTTCTCCGACGACTTTAAAGAAATTCGTAATCGTACCTACACTGGAAAAAGCAAACTACGTAATCTCAGTTGTATCTTCGATCATCATGGGATTATCCGTGTAGGAGGTCGGTTAAGTATGGCTGAGATTCCATATGATCAGAAACACCCGATCCTACTACCCCGAACTCACCGATTCACAGAATTACTAGTTGACGATTATCATCATATCCATAAACATCCGGGTGCTACCACGTTGCAAGCAATAATTTCACAACAGTATTGGATAATATCTAGCCGCCAAGTAATTAAGTCTCGACTAAAACATTGCATTGCCTGTTATAAGACGCACCCCTGCAGTATCCAACCAATCATGGGTGATCTTCCAAAATATCGTTTGCAACAGGTCAAACCATTTATAAACACTGGCGTGGATGATGCAGGACCGATAGAACTCAAATCCACCCGTACGCGTCGTAACGTGACAATCCAAGTATATATATATATATATATATATATATATATATATATATATATATATATATATATATATATATATATATATGTCTGTTTATATGTATGTCAACAAAAGCATTGCACTTAGAACTAGCTTCGGATCTAACCACCGAAGCATTCATTATGGCTTTTTGTCGTTTCATCTCACGACGAGGTCCGGTTGAGCAAATGTTCAGCGACAACGGTACAAATTTCGTGGGTGCTGATAAACTATTCAAAACCGTAAACCAATTCACGCAGTCTTCAGAATATCAGAAAAAATGCCAAACCTATCTAACAACCCGTAACATCAGTTGGCATTTTAACCCACCGTCTGCTCCCCACTTTGGAGGCCTGAGGGAAGCAGGGGTAAAATCAGTTAAAACATTATTACATCGAACTCTTGGTCTCCACCGGCTGACGTATGAAGAGCTGAACACCTTATTATGTCGTATCGAAGCCACCCTTAACTCTCGACCCTTGAGTGCATTAAGCACAGATCCGTCAGATTTCGAGGCACTCACGCCAAGCCACTTCCTCACTCTAATGGCAAGTACTGCTCCTGTTGAACCCAATCTGGATTCAATTCCATTGTCACGGTTACAACGTTGGATACTATTGAAGGATATCCACGCCCATTTTTGGAAACGATGGCAAAATCAATATTTACAAACCATCCAACGCCGAACAAAATGGATAACAAAAGTTGACAACTTAGATATCAATACATTGGTTTTGGTCCGAGAACCAACGACTCAACTGATGTGGAAACTAGGACGGATTTTGCAACTACATCCAGGATCGGACGGGATCGCCAGAGTGGCAACTCTTCAAACAGCAGGTGGCATTTTGAAACGTCCCATTATCAAACTTTGTCCACTGCCCATGTGTTGAATGCTGAATGCATTCAAAGGGGTCAGTATATATGTTTACGAGTATGCGGACTCGTAAAGTCCAGTATACGCTGTATAGCGTTGCGTCGGCCGTCGACCCATTCTTATCGGTGTCCACCTTCCTAATCTCCCGTCCATCGTTAAATTGTGAATTGTAATTAATATGTGTCGTGATTATCTTTTGTTAGAATTATTAGTATTAGCGTATAATTATTTCCAGTGTCTTTGTAAAATTATCATGTGTATTTCTTTTCTGTTTTACCTTCGCGGCCAACGCCCTTACTATTATTATTATTAATTATTATATTACGTATTGTTATTTTTTTTTTCTCTCTCTCGTTCGCCGTTCGCCATTGAGGCAACATATTATCACGGTAACTTATTACAAACACATTTTTATATATAATTTTTGTTGCTTCTGTGGAAGACAAGTGCATTGAGCCTTTTGTCTCCCATTTTTTTTCCGTATATATATAATATTATATTGAATACACCGACAATAAATTATTTTTTCTGCCTATAAAACTTGATTTCGTTTATTGCTGCGATACGTCCTGAAGTATTTATCTTCAATAAGATCGTGTATAGTCTGTGACAGTCGAGGCGTTTTTGGTAATATTACTTCCGTTATTAAATAATTGTTGTTCAACGTCGGGAGTTCCTAGTCCACATTCAAGCGTAAGTCCGCCAGCCACAGGGTGGTGTGTGAGGCCACCGAGGTCTTCCAGTTCCAGTCAATCCAAAGTTACCATCCACTACCATCGTTACCTGCCGTAGTTTTAAGTTGTGTCCTGATTGTTTAGTTTTAGTGTATTATTCCGATTTTGTGTGAGCTCTGTGGTCATTGCACCAGACCGATTCGGCCACAGAGACTCCCCCCATTGTAACTAAACTCTTGTTTCCTCATTCCCTTTGTATAGTCTGTATTTCCCCAATCCCCGTATATATATTCAAGTTGTCTCCCATTCCTTGTCGCGGTCGTCGTTGACGCCAGTCTGAGTGTGGCGTCGCCCGTTTGGAGTGCGTGTTAAATTGAAGATTGCCCTTTAACACGGCGCTCACGCGGTATGTGGAATTAGTCACATACTTACATAGATTCAGGCGTATAATTAACATAAATTATATTAATTCTCACCCTCGAACCGGATATAAACAAACAAAACTACGTCCTTTTTGTTTTTTTTTCACAATCCATTCATTCCCGTAAACAAGTTTCTTATATTATATAACCAACTTACCAAACCACATCAATCGAAATATCTCCAACCTAAGCGATCTTTCATCTGATCATACTCCAGTATTACTATCCCAAAATGATCATGTCATACTTAAAACAACTTATCCTACCCTTACCCCTGGTAAAATCAACTGGCAAGTCTTTAGCGAGACCGTAGAATCCCAAATCTTTCTCAACATTTCAATTAAAAATCATTCTGATATTGATAACGCAGTACAATCTCTAACCGATATTATTAAAAATTCTGCAACAAGAGCTCCCAATACTCATACCACCAAAACTAAACAAGGTCATATCCCTCAACACATACGTCAATTAATAATAGAAAAGCGCCGTGCTCGTGCTAGATGGCAACGCACACACCTTCCAAGTGATAAATCTACCTATAACCGTCTCTCCTGCAACTTAAAAAATCTCCTGTTTAAATATAACGCTGAGTCATACCAACAATATATAAAATCACTCACAAATAATAATAAGTCCTTATGGAAAGCAACTAAAAACCTACTCAAGGAAAAAAAAAGTATCCCTGCCTTACGAAATCCAAATAATTCCTTAGCCATATCTAACTCCGAAAAGGCCAATCTACCTGCAACTCACCTTGCCAACAACTTCTGTCCTCACTCAGATTATAAACATTGTAGATCACACACGACGTATTGCCAAATCATTAGACACTCCTTGCCCTATAGCTCTTCCAACTAAACACACCTCTCCATCAGAAATTCTTTTTATAATAAAAAAATTACAAAACAACAAGTCTCCCGGTCACGACTTAATCACAAATAAGATTATCAAACATCTACCAAAACAAGCTATTATGCAACTCACCTATATTTTTAACTCTATACTAAGAATATCATACATACCACAAACATGGAAACACTCAACAATAATACTTATTCACAAACCTGGTAAACCTCCAGAATTACCTTCTCCATACAGGCCAATTAGTCTACTTCCGTCTTTTTCTAAAATTCTTGAAAAAATCATACCTACTAAAGAGAATCTATCCTATAATAAACGAAAATAAAATAATTCCAAACACTCAATTTGGATTTAAAATCAAACAATCCACACTACACAAAATTTATAGATTAACAGATGTCATCTCATCATTCCTAGAAATTAAAAATCATTGTGAAGGCGTATTTCTCGATGTCGCACAGGCGTTTGATCGGGTGTGGACTGAGGGACTCCTTTATAAACTTCGCTTTCTTCCAGCCCCCTTATTCCTCACGTTAAAATCCTTCCTATTACAACGTACCTTTGCCGTACGTTACGATGATGAAACATCCAATATTCATCCTATTAATGCAGGTATACCTCAAGGAAGCATCCTAGCCCCAACCCTCTATAACATATTTACGTCAGACATCCCACACTAAATAATACACATCTCACTACATTTGCAGATGATACAGCCATATTATCCTCCAATCCTGACTCTAATTCCTCGACAAAATCCCTCCAAGATCACCTTAACAAACTCCAAATTTGGTTCAAATTATGGAGAATAAAAATTAACGAAGAAAAATTCACCCACATAACATATACTCTCCGGTCCACCAACGGCCTTCCCTTATCGATAAATAACAGTATTATTCCTCAAAATGATAACACTAAATATTTAGGTATCCATCTAGATAAAAACTAAACTGGGCCTACCACATTAAAAACAAACGCAAATCCTTAAACCTACGTCTTCGTACTAATATACAAACAAATTATACGCCCAGCCATGTCTTACGGTATTCAAAATTTTGGGATCCGCAAAAAAATCAAATATTTCTATCTTACAATCCTTCCAATCAATTAACCTAAGAATAATAACAGGAGCTCCATGGTGTATCAGTAACCACACTCTCCACAAAGATCTAAGAATTCCAACACTTCCCGAACTTGCATCTTGCTACTTTAAAAAATTCCACAATAACACACAAAACCATCCTAACCCCCTAATATCTAATCTTCATAATCCCTCTAACCCTATTAACCCCTTACGTCGACTTAAAAGAAACTGGGCTACATATAGCAGCCAATTAGCAACGATTTGCAAGGCCATCGTCGGTTAGGACGTACCTTTACGTATTAACTGGAAACACCGCCGCTGCAAGCGCTGTAGCGCGTTCGCAGCGCGTCGCGCAGCCGAGTGAAAATGACAAAGCACGCGCTACGGTCAGTGCGTGTGTGTATCTCATCGGTAGGCGGGGAACTTCATGCGGGCCGCAGGGAATATTATCGAATAACATTTTCTTTTTTACCATAAAAATTCATAATATATTTTTTTTTATTTAGCTGTTATACAAAAACCAAAAATAGTAGATACTTGAAATTTTCACCAAATGTTAATATTGGTATCATCTATACGAGGTATAATTTTAGAAAACTTTTATTTTTTTTTTTACTTTAACTTCGTTCAGAATCTAATATATCAATTTAATACTAACACATCACCCTCGTCCAGAATCGTTTTTTTTTTTATAATACGAGTATAAAATAATTCCAATATCTATCCTTAATGCCTAACTATCAATTCACCTCATGTATCCCACCTAACTCCTGTATCTTGCTCTTTTTTTCTTAAATATTTGTATATTATATATTATTTGAGAAAAAGGACTTTCATGCATTTGCATATCTTTTTGTGAACTTTATTGTATGTTTAGTAAGTACAGAATACATTTTACAACATTTGTTATCTAATACTTTAAGTTTTTAGTGCATATTCTGATAGTGTATCAGTAAATATTTTTTATGAATCAAGATCTAGAATTTATTATATTAAATTATGAGTAGGGCTCGGAAGATATTGCATTTGCATGTTTTTATTGGGATATTTAATTTATTGTAACATAAGCTTGAAATTATTTTCACGACACTAAAAATACATATTAAAAGTTTATAGTGCATATTTTTGTACAGTTTGTAATTTTTAGCGCATTTTTCTTAATTTTTCCATTGTTAGAGCATATTTGTTGATTGGTGATAAATTGATTAAAAAAATTTGAAAATATTATAAATAATTGTTTATATAATATACATATTGAGCTTTTTCATCAGATATGATTGTACTTACCTGCAATGATTTTCAAACCTTAAGTTGACATAAAATTTCCAGTTTTTTTGCATAAATATTAATACTGAGCGATTTTTAAATTTTTTTTTTAATGCTGTACAGATGTATAATTTTAAATGAAATGTAAGATTTTAAAAGCCAATTAATTTTATTTCAAGAACTTTTTTTAAGCAATTTATTTCTTTTATCTATAGGTACTTATTTATTCATACTTGGAAATCATTATTAAAAATATTTTCTAATATATTGTATATAATATATTTATTTTAACCATTTTATTTCTGTGAGTATAACATTATAAGAGATACATCATCTACCAACTTAAGAGTATTTACAACTATAAGCATAGTTTACTAACTTTTTCTGCGGCTTGGTGACAGAAAGGGCCAATGTCACTGATGCCCCCCTCGGGAATCTGAATTATTAATTAATAATAAGATTAACTTGACTATCTCAATTTCGACAAAATTTGACTTTGGCCCTTCTTGCACCAAGCCACAGATTTGTATTTAGGAAAATTTTGAGTTAAAAAAAATAAGTGCATATTTTTAAAGCATATTTGTACTTTTTTAAGTGCATATTTGTGCTTTTCATAGCGCATAGTGCATGCATATTTAGTATTTTTTAAATATATTAAGTTCTGAGTAAATTGATGAGTTTTTCATAAAAACAATATTATATAGACTAATTTTTTATCTAAATGATGATCAGTTTAAATCACAAATAAGATTAGATCTGTACTGACTGTGTTGTTTTTTTTATATATAAGTATATGTATAGGACATTTTACGTAATTTTAAGTGTAGTATGGGTGAATAATTGTATTTTTTGGCATATTTAACAATCTAACTATATATTTTTAATTTTTTAAGCACGAATGTATATTGTATATTTAAAATGCATACTTGATGATTTTTTAATGCGTATAAGTCTTTGATCATTAATACTATTCATTTTCTCAACAACCAAAAATTTAGTTTTTATGATATATCAATTTATTTTTTTTGGAGTTACCGAATAACAATTTAACAGTCGTAAATATTTGAAATTTCCACCGTTGATGAAATTCAGCAATATCTAATTGGGTGATTTATACTTTTTATATAGGCTAAACATTTTCTTGAGAAATTTAAAATTAGTACCTCATTATCATTATTATTTATTTACTATGGAACGTTTTTTAATTTTCTTATGCTGTTTAAAAACATGAGAATATTTGAAATTTTTTTGGTTTTTTCCAATGCTTGTCGATTAAAATGTTTTTTCTCTGTCAAAAACCTTAAAAACTTAATACAGGTTACACCATAATGCTGTTATTAGTGGAATTAAAAAAAAATGATTTTTTTTTAGCCTTTTATAGAGATCTATTTTTTTTAATTTATCTATGTATCAAATGGAAATAAAAAAATGTTCACTTATATAAAAACTTAAAATTTATATTTTAAGCATTTGATTTTAAATGTTGACAAAATATGTCAAAATATTATTTGCAAACCTTATTAGTACCTGCTCAATTTATAAAACACGCAATTACCTAAGGCTTGAAAATTTAACACTTAATATTTAAATATTCAATACATAATATTTCAATTATACACAATAAAAATCAAATAATATTAATGTTATATTACGTAATAACAAATAAAAATTAACACTTTATTTCCTTCAATAATTTTAAGGAATTGCTGCTCCTTCAGCCAATGTTTGGTCCGATATAAGTTCATATTTAAATGATGCTATGAGTAAAATTGCCATTTATACTCTAGTTTTTAAAGGACGACATGAAATACAAGAAAAACTTGGATTGTCTTTTAAAAATAATATTGGAGAGACACCTTTAGTATCTCATGTTACTAATTATGAATCCGGTTTGTAACCATGTATTTTAAACAAATATTAAATTTGAATCCCTCTAAACATATTGTTATAATCATATTAATTTATATATGTTTATTAGATACTTCTTTGAATGGTACAAGTGATGAGGAAAATTTGCCAAAAAAAAAACTTGTGTTTACTTTTTCTCCTGAAGAATGGGAACAAATACAACCACAAACTTGCGATTATAAAATCAACGATAAAAATCGACCATTATCAAACTCAAAATCTTACATGGTTTTACCTAAAAACGCGTGGACTCCTGTGCTTTCTGAGCACTTTTGGGTACATACTCAGCTTCCATGTACTTTGTCGTTTCGTAGAGCAAAAGTTAATCCCAGCGGAACGAATTACATTAGTGTTGTTGGTCGATGTACAATATGTGATTCAAAATTTTTAGGATATGTAAGAGATGCACCTTTAGGAAATTCAAGGTAAATATAGTTTCCATTAAATTGTATGAATTAATACCAGTACCTATAACCAATAGGAGAACAAATTAAATTTTATAAAAAATAGCAATTGCAGTTTATTTACTTTAAACATTAATTTATATACAATTAGTTTATTATCAACCCTTAAAGTAATGCTATAACTAAAGACCGGATTCATATGTTTTTACATATCGTTACTGGGTCTATGCAGTCTCATGAGAGTAAAAAATGTGGACGATTCGTTCAATTCTGAATGCGTAGAAAAAAGTTTTTTTTGCATATTTGAGAATATTTCATGGGTAAGAGAATATTTAACCCATTTAGCATATTTTGGAATATTTCGTAAATTGTGAGAAACAATTTCTATTTATTTTTAATTTTAATATTTCGGTACCCAGAATTTTTTTTTTTTTATCAATTTGATAAAAAGAATACATGCAGTGTTATCAAGGTTTATATATAAACCTTGCAGTGTTATAGCGTTTAATCATATTAAGTTTCCATAAGTTACTTAAGTTCAGTAGTATTCCATTAGGTATAATACGCAACTTTTAATACCTAATTAATACCTCAATATTAAAATAATGTTGAAAAAAAATTTTAAAATGCATATTAAAGCATATAATGATGTTAATTGAATATTTTAGCATATTTTATAAATTTTAGAGAGAATATAATGAGAATATTTGAAGGTTTTTTAGAGAATATTAGCATCATATTTTGGATATTGTAAGAGAATATAAATCCGGTCTTTATTTATAACTTATAAGAATCAAAATTGAAGTCATGCTATGCATCATACATACACTATTAAGAATATAAATATTATAGTTTATGGTTTGATTTCAACCAAGCGTTAATTTGTGCCAAAAACAAAATTTAGATATTAAGTGTAATTTGCACCAAATCTAAAAAATAATTTGATGTTGGAGTACATAAGTACCTACCTACTTTAAAAGTTTCAACAGATAATTTGTATTTATTTAATTTTATCCACATTTGAAATAAATATCTATAAAAAAACTGTTGATATATTTTTTTAGAATTTTTAATAACAAAAAAATCGTTTATTTGTATCTTTAATATTTTTCAACTGCTGTTGTAATACCTTATAGGGAATCTTGTATTAAATTTTCAAATTTTTTGACCGAACAAATATTATTTATCGATCATGTTTCAACAAAACTAAAAAAATCAAAATTTTCTTATAAATATAGTTAAAAAAAAAGTATAATGTATAAATAATTTCAATATAAACATTCAATGAAAATTTCATAAATCTACGATTATTATTTTTAATAATCATTAAAATACATCAAAAACTGTGTATTTAAAAGATTATTTAGTTATCTAATCAGTTTTGCGTAAAAATTTCAGTTTTCTTTGATTTTTTTCGTCTATCCTGATTATTAAGAAAAGTAGGTACTTAGAATTTTTTTCTTTTAACCCCTCAAAATACCAACTAGATTCACTTTCCTATCAGAAAAGTAGGTGAAGCTCAAAATCTTAGCATTTTTACGGCCTCAAAGTTGTCCCCAGACAAAAAATAAAAAAAACACACATCATTGTAAATCCTGCAATACATTTCTCGCTTCACCTAAAATTTAAAAAAGTTTTTAAATGATTTAATGATTATCATAAAACAAAATATAATTTTTAAGAAAGCTATTTAAAAAATAAAACAATAACACATAATAATATAAATTATGATACACGTAGTTTAGGTAATATAATATATATATATATATATTATATAATATAATGTAACCTAACTGTGTACAAAATTGTGAAAAAAAATATTCAAGGTGAGATTACTTTTCTCAGAACCCCTATTGATGGGTTTACGGCCCAATGATTAAAATACATATAAATGTTATATAATATTTAGAATTAGCATCATAAATAAATTTGAAAGTGATATTTTCATATCATATAATTTAACAGAGTTTTAATGGACTGTGTGTACATTGGTAAATTTAATGAATCACATGAAAAATATAACAAAAAACGAAGACTGATTGGTACAGCGAGAGAAAAGGCTTTAACGTCAATTATTGACAAAAATATTGCGTGCCAAACGTACAGGGAAAAGGAAGCACTTCGTCTAATGAAAATAGGTATGTTTAACTTATCATATTTTATACATTTTTCTAGCTATAAGATTTATTATTTTGTGACTTACAAAAAAAAAAAAACAAATATAATTTATTTATACTGGTTATCATAAAAGTTTTTTTTCGAAATTTAATGGATTTGCGATTTTTTAAATCATTTGAATATTATAAATACGTATACATACCAAGTGATTAATTTAAGTGACTGCACTCGCAATATTTCAAAAACTATATAAATTATTATTGTTGTTGACAAATCATTATATTAATCAGTAGATTTCTGTTACTCTGTATTAGGGGACCCTGAACCTGCAATAATACCAACAGCAAATTCATTACGACTTTTAAAGTCTCGGAAATTAGCTTCCAATCGTAGAAATGAAGATACTTTTATTTCATTGACAATAATGAAAAAAGAATCGGAGTTTAAAAATGTTTTACGTAATATGGGATATGAACCTTTTTACATTCATTATCATTCTGCTGAACAAATAGCTATTTATAGGAGTTACTGTCAAATCACAAAAATTCCTAAGATAGTTATTGGTGCAACTGGTTCGGTAATAAAAAGTTTTTCAAAATGTGGCATAAAAGAAAACAAAACGAAATCTCTTTTGTTGTATGAAGCTCTTGTATATGATGCTCAAAAACATCATAATTTTACTGTAACTAATATGATAAGTGAGAGTCATTCAAATATTTCTATTTCAAATTGGTTACAAAATTGGTTAAATTGTGATATTCCGACACCAAAAGAAGCGGTGTGTGACCATTCCATAGCCCTGTTATCAGCTATAGTAAAAAGCTTCACACAATATTCAACTCTTCAAGATTATTTAAGAGCTTGTGCTCGATTACTTACGGAGAATGAATTTGATAATCATGGACTTCCACGCTGTTTTATTAGAATTGATGTCGCGCATTTCATTAAAATAGCTAGCAAATGGACACCATTAAAATCAATCACTAGATTAGCTAGAGAAATGATACTTCGTGCCATTGGATTGTTAATAAAGTGCAAAACATTAAATGAAGCACGTGTGTTGTTATTATCACTATTTGTATTGCTAACTAACGAAACCAATGGAACAAACATTGAAACTGGTGAAGAAACTCCTTGCGAACAACACAAGCGTCTTTTAACTGAAGCTACATCAACCGATTTTGTTAATGAGATAATATTATCCTTAGACGAAACTCAAGATGATGCTCGCACTTTGTTAGAAAACGACTATGAACGCCAAAACGAAGCTTTAAATTTACATGAGGATCCATTTCAAACATGGGCAAATGTTATTTTGTTAGAAAGTAAAACATTAATAAAAGATGGAACAGATATAAATCCATTCTATTGCCCTGAATTGATTTCAATTCTTATAAAAACAATGAAATATATACCTTTATGGTCTGGTGTAATGATACCAATTTTCAATTACGGAGAAGACATTTCAAGTTCTGCTGCTGTTGAATCAAGTTTTAAGAAACTTAAAAATATTACTATGAAACACATAACTTTACCAACAAATATCGAAATATTTTTGGAAAACCACATTCAAGCACTCAAAGGATCCTCTCTGATACGTTCTGCCAAAAACGAAATTTATCATTTACCGCCTGTACATAATGCCAGCAACTCTACGCCTCAAATAAAGACGTGCGAAGTTTTAGAAGGTGCTAGTAAAATTGATAATGAAGACGAGTTCTGTAATGAAATTAGAATTCATGGTGACGTTAGTCATACAAGTGATGATTCTCAAAATATTATGGTTGATGACATTTTAATAGAAACATTGAATGATGAAATAGCAAAAGATAGAAGTATTAAGTCGAAAACTTATCCGTCAAGTAACGTAGGTAGGTATATTAATTATTTTGAAAATTTTAAACGATTTGTATATTTTTTTAATTTTAAAAATTATAAAAGTTAATTTAGGTTAACATTAATTAATCTGATACAAATTTAAAAACTATAAATCATTATAATAACAATAATAATATTATGAAAATAATAAAACTCATCCATTTAAAAAAATTATTTTTAAATTTATTATTTATTGATTTTTATACCGCGGTCTCGTTCAAAATAAGGATAGAAAATATTTGTTCGACACTAATTATTGTGTACTGTATTATACTGTATAGGTATATAACCTATATAGTTAAAAATAATAATATAATAAATGTAATATAAAATAATAAATAAAAATAGTGTAAAAAACGTTTAGTACAATTATAAAAATGTGTTTATTTTGTTCCATAATAAAATAAATTTGATTATCAAGTTTTACTTTATTGAGTTAATAACATATTTACTTATATTAACATTGTAAACAAGATAGTATATATATATATATATATATAAATATTATATATACACACATAACTTTTAACTTAAAAGTAGAAAAATACAAAATATATACATAGATTACATTATCATGATAATTTTTGTAATCATATTATGAAAATAACTATATGTATGTATTATATTAATAATTTGCTATTTCACTTTTGAATATTATTATTTTTTATTAGAACAAAGTAGTCTAAATGAAGAGAGCTTGGCTCTTGAAAATTGGAATCGTAAAAAGCATAGAAAATCAAAATCGTACCTGGTCCCCAATCCTCATTTGCGATACCTCGATATAAGCAATTCACGGAGTATGAAGACTTTACCAATTTTAAAAAATGGGTCTAGATTTGAAGAATTAAAAAGCAGTAAAACAAAAAATATCCAAGGAAAAGTTATTTTCAGCAACACATGTGCAATTGACTCCATTACATCAATTATTATGGTAATTATTGACATTGAATAGAAATATTTCTAATTTCTAGATTCTAAGTGAAACGAAGAATGTATTGGTTTTACAATTCTGTGTGTAAACTGACTGTAAGTGTTTTAGATTCTGAACGTAGTGAAGAATGTATTTATTTTACTATGATGTGTTTTTTTTTTTTTTTTTTTTTTTTTTTTTGTCTGTGGTGTACACTTGTCGAATAACTTGTCGAAATAATGCTTCAATTTTCAACTTCAGGGGTGGTTTTCGGAAGCAAAAGGAGGTACTTTAAAGAGGTGAAAAGTGAAAATTCCCAAAAGATTTCAAATTCGGCGGGAAAAACAAAAAAAAAGGTGGTAAGTTAGATGATGGTGGTACAAGTTCGTCATTCGTCCCTTCGGTCAGGCCCGGATAGGCCCGGCGAGTTACCGAGTTGAACTCGGTGGGCCGTGTAAAATTTGGGCCGGCTTAGTAATACATGGCAGAAAATATTTGAATACTCCAAACTATGTTATCTGTACAATAAAATATGAATACATAATACTTCACAGTCTCACAGACCACAGTAAACAACCATTCCGATCTATAGCTATGAATTCATGCTATTATTGCTATTAGTATTAACTATTAGGTATTTCATTTGTTCTGTGAATATGTATATACTAGAATTATTGTTATTTTTATTATTATCATGATTCTTTATTTATTATTATCATTCTTATTTGTTAGATAAGTTACTATAATTATTAGTTAAAAAAGATTTTTTTTTGTACCTAAAACATGTTTATATATATATATAATATATACATATATTTATTGATTTATTTATGTGTCCCATAACCATGTCAACCGGAAAGTATATAACTATGTATAATTTATATATTTTATGTATGGTATGATGTTATTATTAAAATATAAATAGCTATTAAAGTTTATTCTATACAGCTTAAAAAATTAGTTGATAACATTATAAATTGCAATGAAAGATAAATTTTATTGAATTACAACAATTTATTAAATATATTTATGTATGTATGGTCTAGGCAGCGATTCTCAAAATTTGTATATCCTAATACACACCTACATACCTACACTTAACGATTTTGAGCGGAAACTGTCTAACCTTTTGGAAACACTGGTTACCTAACAATAATTTTTAAAAAGCACTTGAAAATCTACTCCCCTCCCCCAAATACAAGCTGGATACAATTTCCTAATAAACAACTCCCTAAAGTTGAAGTTAGAATACAAGACTAAAGTGTCTTAAGACAAATGAAAATATTAAATAATACATTATTTACTCAACTCAGAATGTAATGACATAGTTATAAAAAATTAGATAGTGGTGGTGGAAGTTAGTCCTTCGTCCCTTTGGTCCTCAGGATATGTAGTAATAGTCATAAGTATATGAGTAAAGTCATTAAATGTTGGCATAATATATTATTATGTATTGTATAAGGTTACTAAATGCCTATACACAAACATATAGTTCAATATTTCAAATCTGATTCAAGTCTGATTTCGAATCTAAAGAAATGCTGGACGAAACTTTTGGACCAGGATTTCTATTCGAAAAAGTGTTTACAGACCAGGAAAAATAAAAAATAAAATAAACATTGTAAAACCATAATATCCTTCGCTTCACTCAGAATCTAAAAACTGTTAGTGGTCAAAATTTCAAAAATGCATATAAATATGAATAATATTTATATATTATGTACATTCAAATATACATTAACATAATAATATTTATATAAGTCTGTCTTATTGAAAAATGGGCCGTTAACTTTTTTAGGGCTGGTTAAAATCATAAAACTCGGTGGGCCGATACCTTGCCTATCCGGCGCTGCCTTCGGTCCTCGGACAAGATAATGGAGATAGTGTATTAAGTTTTAAAGAAATGAGACATCATTTCTTTAGTATAAAACGATTCTGAGCAAATCTTCAGTGTAATATAATGTATTATTTAAATACTGTTTACGTATTTTTCTGTTGTCTAATTTTTGGGGAGTTTTTTGTTTTTAAACCCTCGTAAAATATTTAAATTTTAACTCGTTAAAAATTTTCTGTTTCCAAAAGATTCGAAACATGTTTTTATATCTATGTTTCAAGTTTCATAGTAATCGGATACACCGAAAAAGTTTTATACACATTTTAAGTTGAAAATTAACGTAAAAACAGTCGATTTTCGTATACGAAATGATAGGAATTTATAAAAACGGGTATAAAAAAAAATCCTGAGTCACAATTTTCAAATTTTTGTTAGGATAGTTAGGTAAGTATATGAGTAAGGTCATATTAAATTTTCAGAACTTTTTGTCAAATATTTAAAATTATATTACATAAAAACTTTCAAACAACTTGGTAAATTAAAAGTTCTATATTTAAGCCAAAAACACTCTAATTGTTTTGAAAATTTTGTCCAATATAAAAAAGTATGTTTTTGATATTGAGTAAAATTTTTAAGTTTTTAACCCTAATACTTCTTGAGTTATAACGAAATAACCAAATCTTAAAAGTGAAAATCTTGTTTACGGCGGATTTTTACCGATTTTGCCGTTTTTACTCAGTTTTTCGATTGTTTTTTCTCATTCCTGGTAATACTATGGAGAATTTCGAAAAATGACCTCTTTAAAGTACCATCTCAGTCCAATTTTGAATCTAAAAAGTTGCTGGACGAAACTTTTGGACCAGGATTTCTACACGAAAAAGTGTTTACAGAAAAAAAAAAATAATAAAAAAATAAAAAAAAAAAAATAAACATCATTGTAAAACCATAAGATCCTTCGCTTCACTCAGAATCTAAAATGAGGTAAAAACGGTAATTTTTGTGCAAAACCAGATTTTGGCCAAATCGATTATTTTATTTAGCTGTTACTCAAAAACCAAAAATTGTAGATATTAGAAATTTTTACCAAATGTATATATTGGAATCATCTATACAATGGTGGTACAATTTTCGAAAAGTTTTGACTCTTTTGAGCTTTTTATAGACAATAGAAAATTTCAACTCTTCTTAGTTATTTTTTCTGAAAAGTAAATAAAAAAATTTGGCTGTCAAAAAAATCTTGAAAATTTAATACAAGATTCCTCATTAGTTTTACTTGTCGGTATAGAAAAAAATTCAAAATATAATGTACATTTTTTTTTTTTTTATAATCATAGAAAGTTCACATTTTTACGTAATGTGAAAAAAATCGCGAAAATTTGAAGTTATTTTGTAGTTGAAAATTCATAAAATTTTAAGTATTCAAAACTAAGAATTGTAAATTTGATACAAAGTTCTCCATACGTTTTCCTTCAATTATCTGTAAAAAAGTTCAAAAATTGACAAAATTTGTCGAAATCACGAATATTTGCAAATTATTTTGTAATTAAAATGTATAAAAATGTTTGTATTATAAGTTAAGAAATGAATATTTAATACAAGATTGTTCATAATTTTTGCTAACAATAAGTATAAAAATATTGCGATTGGTTCAATTAAAAAATTTTAACGAGCGTCTGAAACTGTACATTTTAATACATATATTACTTTATTTTAATTTTGAATATTAATATAACATTACAATTACTTTAACTAGGATATTAAAATAAAATATATTGCAATTTAATGCTGACATCTTCAACTTTGTTCAAAATGTTTTTTTTTTTATAATATAAAATAATTCCAAAATCTATCCTATCATGCCTAATCTACCAATTCATCTCGTGTATCCTACCCAACTCCTGTGTCCTGTGCTTTTTTTTTTTTGCTTATGTATGTAAACACTTTTTCGGGTAGGATGACTAGAATAAAAGTTTCATCCAGCAACTTTTTAAATAGGAAATCATCCCAAGATGGTACTTTTGAGAGGTCATTTTTTGAATTTGTCAATAGTTTTTCCAAGCGTGGGCGAAAACTACCAACAAATTGACAAAAACGGGGAAAATGCCATATGTTCGATTTTCATGAAATCTATTTTGGTTTTTTAGCTATAACATCATCAATAATAACACTAGAAACTTGAAACTTTTACCTACTACTAAAAATGCTTTTGCGTACACTTCATAAAAATTTCAAAAACACGTAACCAATTTCGAACTAAATATAGAACTTTGAAAATATTGGAAATTTCTCGTTTTTTATAAGTTTTTCCGTAGTATTTGGATATTAAAAGTTGAAAATTTAATACAATCATATTCATATTTACTACTAACGGAAGTGAAAAAATATTGAAAATCGTTAGTCACAATATTTTTTTACGAGCATTTAAAGTTTGAATTTTAACGGAATATCTTATTTTTTACATCAAATTACACACTTTAACGCATGTAAAAATGTATTGGTACAGCCTATTTATATGAAACTTTCTACACACCTAGAAAAATATGTGGTGAATATTTTGGTGCAATAATATTCTTTTGATGATTGAAAATCTAAATAATCTATAATAATAAATTTACTGTCCCGTGAGTTTTACTCAGAATCGTTTTTCCGAATGCAATGATTTATAATTGCATTCAATTGTAAGGTACCCTATAACTAAACTATCGTAAACTAGGTGATCCGATAATAGAAAGTGCTACACACTCATCACCATTATCTTGTCCAAGGAACGAAGCGGCGATGGACGAACTTCCATCAACATTATCTTACCGACTTTTTATGATTATGCATATAATTCCAATAAGATTATTTTAATAAATAGTAAACTTATGTACTATACTGTATACTAGCTATTAATATTTAAACATAATTAATATAAACATCATACTTGTCATTTATTAAATATGCATATTCAAATTATTACCAATAATTCGATATGATCATTAAAAAATCAGGTACAGCTACTGTGGCTTTCACATAATTTTGAATTTTTAACGGAAATATAGATTGTATAATTTCAGAACATTAAAGCTAAAATCAGGTGACTACAAATTTTAGGATTAGACTTGAAAATATTTGCAAATTTGTTGCTCAATAATTTCTTAGATTATACATTTGTATTACTATGTGTGTGGGTTAAATTTATTAACATATTATAATCATACTTACCCAATTTTATTATTATAATCTAAAAACTTGTCTTAATCTTAATGTTTAAGGTATCGTATTGCGATAGCAAAAACTATTCAAAAATGGTTGATTCGATAAATACGGATTACTTTCGTTTCATTTCAAATATCGTGAAAAATGGCATAACATCTGCTACATACTCAACACGAGCTGATATAATCATGTATTATTTAAACCCTAAAACTCGATCATTAGAATATGACACCACATTAGCTATTTGTGACACTACTATTGGAAATGTAATAGACAAATTATTCAGTGATTTTCCTTCACTTAAAGAAGAAACTGAGTGTTCATCTAACGTGTGCATTAGCACATCCAACATAAATTATAATTTTATAAACTTTCAAACTGATATGGAAACTGATATTGGTCAACTTCAACAATTTTTGAACGATCGCACGAATATTCAACACCGAGAATGTAAAAATGTAAATTGTGAAGGAATCACTACAACCAAATCGATAATTTCAAAAATGCACTTATTCATTGACATCTTATTTTGGGAAGGTAATAATTATAATACATTTTAAACAATTAATTTTTTTTTAACTATATTAATGTTAGGAGAAGATATGATATCAAGTCAACGTAGTAATGAGGCTGCGACACTAATACAAGTAAAATAATGTGACATACCTCAAAGACTTGTACACGAAACAACAAATTACGAGCTTCGAGGTGTAATTTGTTTTTACGGCGGAAAAGGTGGTCTGAGAAGTTCAGTGGGTCACTATACGGCATACATTAAAAGATATGGTCGAAACTGGGAGCTGTATGACGATTTAAAGAAAAAACCAATACCAGTAAAAGATACATTAACTGTACAATGTGAATTTTTAGTTTATACTGTTTAATTATTGAAATATATATTGATATATTGAAAATCGCATTATTTGAGTGCGTTATTTTTAGAATCGTTAACTACTAGAAAAATAATATTTACTATAAGAACATTTGGATTATGCAAATAAATATCAATTTGATATTATATGACGTTAATAAAATATAATAATTTTATTATTAATTATGGTTATAATAAACGTATAACTTAAATTATACGTATTTAGATTAAGAAATTAAATATTGTTTAATTTGTCTACATATTTTACAATAACATAAATTTGTGAGAATAATATAAAAGTGAAAAAATTTATTAAATCTAAATTAATTTACAGATAGAGTACTCAACAAAATTGATCATGAAACCCAATTGGAAGTAAAAAAAATAACAATCTAAGTATAAAACAAAAAGATATTAATTTCCTAACTAAAGTACTAAAAGGTAATTAATCAAATAAACGTTATTTCTGAGTACAGCTAGACAATAGAATCATATTCACCAATTTAGTACGCACAATTTTTAATACCCAGTAAATTGACCGGCTAAATTAAATAAAGTGGCATTTTAAATTCCGAAAACGTATTTTACAGACGAAATATTGGTTTGCAAATTTCGACGATGGCCTTGCAAATCGTTGCTAATTGGCTGCTAAATGTTGACATGAATTCCAGGTCGAAAATCGCATTATTTGATTGCGGGGTGGGGCTGGAGACATGCGCGAATTCCGAAAACGTATTTTTCGGACGAAATATTGGTTTGCAAATTTCGACGATGGCCTTGCAAATCGTTGCTAATTGGCTGCTATATGTTGACATGAATTCCAGGTCGAAAATCGCATTATTTGATTGCGGGGTGGGGCTGGAGACATGCGCGAATTCCGAAAACGTATTTTTTGGACAAAATATTGGTTTGCACATTTCGACGATGGCCTTGCAAATCGTTGCTAATTGGCTGCTAAATGATGACATCAAGAATAATTTGAAAAGTGTTTTAAATGACATGGGTGGGGCTGGAGACACATGTCCCCAGCCCCACCCCGAGTTTTTTTTTTTTTATTATTTAACAATAGTCTTGCAAATTGTAAAAATATGCTTGCAAATTGTTGCTAAATGACTGCTAAATGTTGACTTGAAAAAAATATCAAAATTTTGATTGGGTGGGGTTGGGGACATGTACGTCACGGAACGGATATGTGTAACTAGACCTTTACTAGCACTCAATTTGATACTGCAGAGCCATGTGTGCCATTAAATGTTCACGATAAATCACCATGACATATAATAAAACAGTCTAATAATAACCAGATAATGGGACATTTTTGTTATCGTTCATTCAAACATGTATTTATTTTAGTATTGGTTCGGGAATACCTTGTTTGCATATTAACAATTCGACCACAATGTGATTCGTACTTTTGTTTAGATTGTTTTTTTCAAGTTCATAAGTATAAAAAATGAATAAAATTAAAATTAAAAATTAAATATTTACACTATCATATTTTATTATAACTTATGGGATTAATTAAAATGTATATTGAATTGATTTAAACATTAATTGAAATTAAACCTTTAAAAGATTATTAATTTGTTTTGCTATTGGTACTAAAACATTACTAGGAGGCCTCAAAAAAATCTCTTATGGAAAAATCGCATTTATGTGTACCCATTACGGCACACACTATTATTATTGTCAATAAATCCAGTGTACCTTAAATAGTACACGTAGCACGAACGTAATGTTCAGCCGTGTACCATAACTGGTACACACAACAATATCCAACGACCCGGCAGTGTCGCGCTAAGTATAAAAAAAAAACGCCTTAAAATGAACGCATCGGCAATCACAACGCGCGACAACTGCCGGGTATAATTACAGGAAGCATCGGAAATCACGAAAAAAAATAGTTATCCATATCTAATTTCTTGTAGAATAATTTAGTTTGACAATGCATCAATCTTATTGGAAATGTTCCGTAGAAGGGAATGCTGCACTTTTTAATCCGATTTGAACACTATAAATGGAGTTATAGCCAAATATATTATGAATTTTTATGGTAAAAAAGAAAATGTTATTCGATAATATTCCCTGCGGCCCGCATGAAGTTCCCCGCCTACCGATGAGATACACACACGCACTGACCGTAGCGCGTGCTTTGTCATTTTCACTCGGCTGCGCGACGCGCTGCGAACGCGCTACAGCGCTTGCAGCGGCGGTGTTTCCAGTTAATACGTAAAGGTACGTTTTCCTAGGAGCGCGTTTTTTGCGCCGCAGAAACCGATCACGTCGACGTGATAGCTGTATAATTAAAACCTTAAACGTTTAATATAGGTAATATAATAATACACATATGATATTATAATATTTAATAATAATTCTTACAACAACAACAACAACAACAATAATAATAATAATAATAATAATAACATAAAAAACATTTGTGATATCCCAACAAAAACACTACGCCAAACTCCGTGTAAAAAAACGCTCAGTATAAAAGAAAGCCACCTCAAAAAGTTGTGATACCTTTTTATAGCTATGTATTTAAACTATATAGGAATAGATATATTATTATAATTTATGTTAAAATTCACTGCTTATACATTGAACTTAGCTGGTGACTTTAAAATCATACCACTTAATTAGTAATTTATAACAATTAATTTATATAACACTTAATTAGTGTCACTCATTTTCAAAGATAACATGTAGGTATACTCAATACGAAATGAATTCTCATGAGTTTTAAATAATGTCACCAGCTAAGTTCAATTTATAAGCAGTGAATTTTAACATAAATTATAATAATATATCTATTCCTATATAGTTTAAATACATAGCTATAAAATGATATCACAACTTTTGAGGTGGTTTTTTTTTATACTGAGCGTTTTTTTACACGGAGTTTGGCGTAGTGTTTTTGTTGGGATTTTATTAACATTAAAAATTGCTGTGACAGTTAACCTGTTAATCATAATGATAGATTGTCAATACTCGATTTAACATTGCTAAACAAGGTATTTTAGATCAATTTCACAAATGCAATAATTGTTGTTTTATTCATTATAGTTTTTATTATTATTGTTATTTTAGTATTACACATACTTAGTAAAAAATAATAATTCGTTGCATAAAAATATTGATATTTAAATTTGTATTGTTTGATTTTCAAAAAATATTTTTAGAAATATAAATATATAAAATTTACATACGAAGAGTTTGGATGATACTATTTCGCTTGATGGTATTTTGCGTTATTCTGCTAATATAGTGCTAATGTAGTGCTAATATAAGTTTATTATTATTATTTCTCTGTAATATATAGGTCCACAAATAAAAATATATTTACGAGAACCAAATTGCTTATACTTGCTAAATAGATCCGAAAACAATTTTAATATTAATCTTTAAATGCATATTTAAAAAAAAAATTTTAAAAAAAGAATGTTATGTATTTGAGGGTTAAACTGTATTATAGATTTACACGTACTATTAAAATACTTCAACTTTGGAATACAATTCAGAAAAACACAGTTTACAAGCATATTGTTAATCATATTTCACACATTAAAAATACATTATAACTTAAATATGAATTCATATGAAACTTACATTTGATATTGATCCTGTAAGGCTTTTATAATACTATAAACAATTGAAATATAAATACGATTTTTAAACGTACCTGTAGTATAGTTTTCCATGAATTACTGTTGTACACTCTATCTAGGTTATCTTTTTGGTTTGAACAGTTATTATTTCCCTCTGTTGGCCTTAATTTTATTTCCGATATACAATACTGTCCATTCACAGGGTAACGCACTCCAACACATTCATCATAAATTCCAAAATGATACCTGTTGCCTACAAGTATACCAATCGGACGTCGATCCCAGGATTCTGCCACTGTAAAATCGTATTTAAAGTGTATGGTCTTTGAAACATAAATTAGCTCTTTGCATACTAGGATGTTTAAGTCTGAACTAGATTTTAAAACTCTTATTTATAATTTTAGCCTTCAAAAACGATGCAAAACATAAGTGGATAATAAAAGGAGGCAGAACATTTACGATTTGAATGGGATTGTTTATATATATATAATGTACATTCATTCAACGATGAATTTCGGGTGGAAGATTCAAAATGTGGTGGTTTATTGTAGTCAATATTAAAACCTCGAATCTTGAAGTTATTGAGTATGTATTTTGGTATCTGACTTATATTACTTTGTCCAAGTACCGAAAGGTGAGAAACGGCTTTCTACCTATATTATGTTACTAGCTTTTTAATACATATAAATCCGCACCCTAATTATTAGAAACCTACAAAATCTGTGATTTAATTATTTATGAAAATTTACTAATTACTTATAAAAAAAAATATGAACAATGATGCTTACTTGAAAAAATGAAAATATATCATTATCAGGGTTGGGGTTTTATAGCACTTAAAATTGCTTAAATATGCGCTATAATATGACCTTAACTATCGCTAAATATGCGTTAAAAATATGCAATAAAAACAACAAAATATGAAAAAAAAAAGGAAATTTATTAATTAATCGCTTACAAATTTAAAATTATTATAGGTAGTTACTTAAGTTAATTATCGCTAAATATGCGCTAAAAATATGGAAACAACAAAATATGAAAAAAAAAAGGAAATTTATTAATTTATCAATAATCACTTACAAATTAGAAATTATTAGGTATACGTAGTTTAGTCACTCTGGTCAGAATCCTGATGGGCTGTAAAAAAATTTCCCAATAAATTATTTTCAAAAATTTTAAATAAAAAGTAAGCGATTTAAAAAGTTTACCTTGAGTGTTACATTGAATTATTAAATGCTTGGCCAGATTATCGAATTTGAATTTACGGCGGTTGTCTGACAACAAAGTCTTGTACGTCGAAAATGAACGTTCGACGTCCACTAATACAATTGATGCGTATTTGAAATATACAATATCGCTACATGTAAGTTCACCAAGTAATTTACCAATATTTGTATTTTCTTCACCATCCAAGATATTTGAAATATATTTTAATTTAGACAAACCACTATTTTTTTCTTAAACGTTTTTTAATTTGAGGTATATAGGTTTGCCATGTTCACCATTTAGTGTTTTCAGTGTTTCTTCGATATTTTCAATTATATTTAATGATGTGGCTAAGGACAGATTTTTCGCTTGCAATTTATCAATGACTACAGATAAAATAGAAAAATTTGATTTAATGTATGCCAAGTTATTTTCAAGATTAGGTTTGTCTAAACATTTTTTTGCTTTTTGAATACTAATCGCATCTTCTTGGTCGAGTATTCCAATAATATGACGAACAGCTTGTATATTCTCACAATAATAGCTAGCTGCATTAATCCAGGTTCTCCAACGTGTAATAACTGGTTCTGGCGGCAAGTTTACACCAGGAAGTTCATTTTTAAATAATTGTAACCCACTTGGAGCTTTTTTAAATACTTGTTTAACACTTGCTATTAACTTATCCACTGTACTGAAATGAGATCTAACCTGTTCTGCTACTCTGTGCAAACCATGGGCTGCACACGTCACGTGTAGCATTTTAGAATAGAAAACTTTGAGAGCCGTACCTGCCTTTACCATATATGGTGCGGCGTCTGATACAAATAAAAGAACATGTTCATGTTGTACTCCGTTCGGCCACAATATACCCATTGACTTGTTGAATAGCTGGCTGATAGAAGAAAAATTTGTTTTTCCTAGTTCTTCAGTATGAAGTAAAAATACAACACCTTGACGATCGGCTTCAAGACTGCCGACAATCACATTTGCTATACACCGTTCTTCGACATCGGTTGTTTCATCGATGCTGACCCATATTCGCTTAGAAGATAATTTGGACCGAATGTTTTCCATAGTCTCGTTATATATATCATCCACATATAACTTTCTTAACGTGGTTTGATCTGGAATCGGGTTTTTCATGTACGTTTCAAGAAATTGTCGAAATATTGGATTAGATAATTTATTTAAAGGAATGTTTGCCGCTATAAATGCTTTACATAAATCGACATTAAAAGAGTTTGTTTGGTAGCTCGTAAGAAACTGTTGTTTTTTTTCAATTGTATTTTGATGGCGCTTCGTTGCTTTAATATGTTTATCTGTTTTTAAATGCTGAATTATGTTAAATTTTTTTTCACTGTTCACTTTACACTCACATAATTGACAAAATAATACATTGTCATCTACCTTAAACACATCTTCGCCGAACTCGGATACAACATTTTAGACCTAATACGATATTATCGTAGTATTATATTATACTTAACGCTGTACGACGTTGCATCGTCGTAATCGGCCTATTTACTTAATCTATAGGTACATTTACAATTTATTTGATAATTCAATTGACTAAAATCTAAAAACACGTTTACTAAAATATAATTTCATAAAATTTTGACAGATTTTGATTCAAAAACAGGTAAAAATGCAAAAAAGGCTCAAAAAACCCTAAAAAAGCAGTAAAAACTAAAAAATCGTAAAATATGCAAAAAAAAGCAAAATAAAATTTTTAATTTGAGTTCTCTGTGTCATGAAACACATTTTTAGCTTACTCTGCTATTTTTTAAGCATCTCATAAGAAATATGCAAATGCTATAAAATCCCAACCCTGATCATTATGTTTAATATCAATTATGCATCATTGTTTTTAAAAATATTAAATTTGCATTAATTGTACTCATTCTACTACATTTATCAGAGCAATGGTATTATTGTTAAATGTTTTCAAACATTTGCATAATTTGAAGGTCAGTCAAATTTTATAAAAGTTTTTATTAAAATAAATGATTATACATTTTTAATCATTATTTATTACCACCTATTTTATTATTAATATAATTAAAATTAAACATACATCATTGTAAAGATCTTTTGCTTCACTCAGCATCAAAAATAGATACAGATAAAACCGGTTTTGAATCTTTTGTTGAAAAATCTTTCCGTAAGTAATCAAACAAGAAATCTTTAAACAGATTTGATAAAAATAATATACCACCAAGTAAACCAAAAACGGTTAAATTGATAAACCAGGGATGGAAAATAAGTGGCGCATGTTGGCATGGGAAAATTTTTCAATGGCATGGATAAAATTACATGTGTCCACCCATATTACATATTATAAAATTAAATACATTATATATCGTTGATCGTACTTATAAATATAACTACTGGTACCGGTAAGGATGAAATTGTATTATTAACGGTGTAATAAATCGGCTCATTGAATAAATTCTATTTTCTGTAATTATAAACTGTATATTTTTATATTCTCAAGCTTTGCTCAGTAGTTCAACTAAAGAAATAATTGATAATTTTTTTCAAATTCAATAGCATATCCAATTATCTTCTCCGAAAAGCAAACAATACCTCATGGTGCGCAGTACGTACTTTTGTATATTGTAAAATGATTATATCTAAATTATTAATCATGAAATTAATATTAATATGTAAATTATGAAATAAATGTGAAATGATAATTTCCACTTATAAAGGTTCTGGTGCTGTCGTTGAATCATGGATTAGTTAAGATTTTAATAAGGACTTACTTTTCTCAGCCCAATTAATGTGGTCCCGCAAATTGTTGTCGTATACATTTCTCCTTGTTTCTGGCAGGCAGTGCTTCCGACATTACGCACAGTAAAATTGACAAAAGCTTGGTAAAATAAATCCGAGATCCACAAATCTGGATAATCGGTGCCTGAACTTTTTTTTATTTCTGAAGACGTCTCAGTATAGACTTGCAATTCATTAGACTTTACTAACACCAACCCGCATAACACGATAACTAACGGCGCACAGTGGGAGGAATACCAGTTCTAGCTGGCCAAAAGTAGAAAATTTTGGTATTGTAATTAATGATTAATATCGGGAATATTTGCACCCACTGATATGACGACGGTAAATATATCACATTATGTTATAATTGTTAATTAATGAGCTGATAGGAGTAGGTAATGTACTTAAGATTATTGCATTCAGCGCAATCACTTGTTATTCGTACATAGCTTTCATTTTAGTTTGTCCGTTGTCGTTATTTCATGAGTATAAATGTAATTGTTTTTTGCTAAATCAAAAATGGATCAACCAACAGACATAAGTAAGTTACATTTGTTCTAAGTACTATTTATTAAGTAATATGTCGTAATAAAAATTCATAGATATCATGAATCTAAAGAATTTCCACTTTATTTAATTTTCATTGAGTAGACATTTTTTTTAGAGGCTCTTAGAGGTGTGAATTTTGTTTTAGTTTAAGCATATATATGTACACTTTGAATTATTTCATTTATAAGTTGCCCCAATTTGCCCATTATTGAAATAAATTTATTTTTCTAGATGAAAGTAGCATCGTAAAAAAACGCTGTTTATTTGAAGTTTTAAAAAATAATAGTTTTGCTTTAACATCAAGTACTTATGAATTACGAAATGCAATGATTGCTTACATAACTCATAGGCTGGGAGAAAAATCGAATTTAGATGGCAATGAGGAATTTGATAAATGTATTAAAAATAAAGTCGAAGGATTTAGTAGTACGTTAAAGAAGAAATGGTTAGATTCAAATCGGTGTTTGACTAAATTTTTTTTAAAAAATGATAATAGGTTGGATTTAGAAATTCTGTTGAAATACAATTTAGTATATATGTAATATTTATTTACCTATCATTTATGTATTGATTTTTGACTTTATTAATTTTGGCCGGCTAAAACTCGTATTCCTCCCACTGTGCGGCGTGTACGACATTCTAAATTCAGTTTTTAATTTAAACAGAAATGTCATCCAAGATAACCTACTTAAAATGGGTTTGTTTTTTCTTCAAAGGGTTATCTGATTGTCTTGGGTAGGTACTTGTCGGTTCAAGTGCTACTAAATGAACGCTGGTCTAGAAGCAAGACTGCCGAGTAGATTCCGCTACAATAACAGGTTTCCCCCTCAACAAATACATGTACTTGATGATTAAAAATAATTGATCATATAGTTCTAAAATTATGCTAGCTGGGCTGTTGAAATTGATAGCCAGTTCAAAGCCACATTATAACAATGAAGTTAAATTTAAATTTAATTAGGAACAAAGCGTTTGCGAAATTAGGTTTTTTAAAACGCACATGTGCAAATTTTAGAGATCAATTTGCATTAAAAACTTTATACCAATCTATTGTCCGTTCTCATTTTGATTATGCATTACTAATTTGGCATCCATATTCAAAAACTAGCATACAGAGTTTAGAGAAAGTTCAAAATAATTTTATTCGTTTCTTATGTTTTCAATGTTTTGTCTTTAGAACTCCACATTCAGATTACGAAGTGGAATCAAGTATTTTTAACATATTTTCGCTTGAAACCCGTTTTTTTCAAATAAAACTAAATTTTTTATACAAAATAATAAATAATATGATTGATTGCCCTGAAATACTCCAAAACTTAAATTTTAAAATAAATGCAAAGAATTCTAGAAAAAAAAACTTATTTTATATAAAAACTGTAACCACGTCCTACATGTCAAATTCGCCGTCAAATATTCTAATGTTAGCTGGTAATTTTGTTGAAAATATTGATTTTTTTAATACGTCTTTGACAGAATTTTCTGTTCAAATATTAAGATATATAAAACTAAAAAAAAAAAAAAAATTATAAAGATTTTTGTTTTTATTTTTTATTATTTATTTAAGTTTTTCATTTATTACTTTGTATTCTGTGTATATCTTTTGATTTAATTTTAAAATTGTTGTAAATTATCTTTGTAAATTATAAATTTATACCTATCATTATAAACTCATAGATAAAAACTTTTTGTATTATATTATACATAAAAAAAAAATGTAATTTGAAATTAAATTTCCGTTAATAAAGATTATTATTATTATTATTTATATCAAATATACTGAATTTATATTTTACGATTCCCATTCGGCGATTTAAAACTCATATTTTAATGACTATTAAATACTTCTTATTTGGTTGAGAATAAAAAATACCAAATATTTTTATGTTCGTACATCACTACAAAGTGAACAATTAAATTGGAAAAATAGACTTTATAGTTTTTATTAAGTGATTGAAAAACTAGAAAAACAATTTTGAAATGTAAATAATAGCTCAAAAAAAAAAAAAAAAAAAAAAATGAAACCCAAATCGAAACTCTTGTATCAAAACCTCGAAGAGTAATCACAAAATATTAAATAACAAAATAAAATAATTAAAATGTGTCTGAATATTTTTATTTTTATTTTTTTATTTGATTGGGGCAATATCGCTGAATTTATCGGCATAACAAAGCATTACCTACATTTTTTTCTTGTAGATTCCATTACAATAACAGGTTTCCCCCTCGGCAAATAAATTTACTTGATTATTAAAAATTATGCTTGCTGCAGAGCTTTTTAAATTAATGACCGTTTCATAAAACAATATAGTTAATGTTAAATATACCGATTTTATATATAACGATTCCCATTCGCCGATAAAAACCATGTTTTAATGATTTTCAAATACGCAATTCGTAAACGAAAAAAATACTTCATTTTACATTTGTACATCGCTATAAATTAATCAATTATATAGGAAAAAAACAGACATTTAAATTTTTTATAAATTGATGGAAAAACTGGAAAAACAATTTTAAACTGTTAATATTGGCATTAAAAAAATCAATATATTTAGCATAAAAGTAAATATCAAACGTTTAAAATGTACATAATATGAATTACTTAAATAGCCATTCCCAACCGCTTTTTCTATCCCAAAAATAAAAAAATGTGAGATCAAAGAATAATAATTGTATGATTGAATCGGACAGGGGTTCATTTCATGATAGTGATTTCATATAGTATGACGTTTACACATATATATGTTCCAATAAATACAAAGAGACAAACAAATGTACACAATTTTCATATAATTCAATGTAATATCAATATAAGTTATAAACATATAAAACTTAACAAAATACATTATTGTTATGACTATATTATGTACCTATCATTATAAAGTAATACATTATGTACACACAGGTAATTAAAAAAAATGAATAATATTTTATAAAATATAATGCATAATATAAATACAATTTGTATTTATAAAAAAAACAAAAATGTAATAAATATCATTAAAATCTATAAAATGAAACGCCAAATATTAAGTTTAAAGAATGCACTTCGTTCTGTTTTCTTTAACTACCAAGAAATCAATTATTTTTTTAACAGCTGAATTTAAAAAAAATAATCAATAATTTCGTAAGTTTCAGCACAACATTTGGAGAATTGATTTTACCAATTTATTCACTTCGAAATAATAACTATAATTTTTTCATAATTTTTAATTCAGCTTTTTAGGCACATCATTTTGAGTCTGATTTCAATCATTTATTTATCTCAAAAATACAAAACAACACTTCAATCTCTTAATATTTAGCACATAATTATGTGTTTTACTTTTTTAATGATTTTTTTGCGGATTTCACTTATTTCTATGAAAAATGTATTCACTATGAACGATAAATATATACAGATTTGATTTGTCCTTCAAAATTAATTCATGTAAATTTAATGCATCGTATAAATATTATATTAATCACTGTAATTATTATTTGCACGTTGGTTACGTAAAGTTCAGTTTAATAGTCTCCTTTGTCTAACAGAAAAGTAGATAATTTTGAAAAAAAATCTACTAATAATAAGACGAAAAATTGCGAAGCTTTTTAAGAGCATGTTTTGAATACAGAATCTGATTACAGATAGAACATTATGTTTGGAATCTTTAGAATAAATTACTATGATTAACAAGATATGAGCAGATATCGACGTAAATGATAGTCGAGTGTATGCTTTTATAAAAACTATATTTTTCCTTGTTTTATTCTTTTATTATTTTTTAGATTCTGAGTGAAGCGAAGGATCTTATGGTTTTACAATGATGTTTATTTTTTTTTTATTATTATTTTTTTTTTCTGTAAACACTTTTTCGTATAGAAATCCTTGTCCAAAAGTTTCGTCAGGCAATTTTTAAGATTTGAAATTGAACCGAGGTGGTACTTTAGAGAGGTCATTTTTCCAAAATCTCCTAATTTTTTATTTTGAAATTTTAATACAAGTTTACTCGTATACTAAACTATCAGTACCGAAAAAATATCAATAATCGTGACTCAAGATTTTTTTTCCAAGCATTTAAGTAAATTATTATCATGATATTTACAGAATAAACTGTTTTTATATTAATTTTCAACTTTAAATATTTATATATGAAAATTGGTTCATCCTATTTTAATGACATTTTCGATTCAGATAAAACAACATGTTTAAATCTATTGTTAAAAAAAATCTTCTGTTTCAAAAAAACTCACCAAAAATTATACAAATAACTGTAAAATACGTAAACAGTATTTAAATAATAATATATTATATTACACTGAAGCTTTGCTCAGAATCGTTTTATACTAAAGAAATGAGTCATCATTTCTTTAAAACTTAATACATTCATCACCAATATCTTGTCCGAGGACCGAAGGGACGAAGGACGAACTTGTACCACCATCATCTCACTTACCAGCTTTTTTAATTTATTGTTTAAATATAAGTTCCTTCTATCTCTACCAATATTTTGGTATTTTTGATGAACTTTAATATGTGCAGAATTTAACATTATAAATAACAATGAATTGTAAGGGGTAAAAAAATGTATTCTTATATTTGTTATAAGTAGGGATGAGAAGTTATAGGAGCTAAAATAGACAAAATATGCAAGGAAAAATTATGATATATGCATCAAAAATTTGAAAATATGCAAAATGTCTATTATAATATGCAATTTTTTTTATAAATAAAAAACTTTGTTACATTAAATTAATTTAAAATTTTAACTGAGTGATAAATTGACAATTTTATAAGTTTTGTAATATATTTAATAATTATTTTACATATTATATTTTACATTGACAATTATACAATTGTCAAATTTGCTATCTGCATTTTTATTTTATTGTTTATTGACTACAAACATATCAAATTCCATAAAGTAATACATTTTTCAAGTCAATTGTATTAAAATCCACATAATTTTACTAAATATGCATTTTTATGCACAAAAAAAAACATGAATATACAACTTTTATGAAAACTACCAATATAATATGCAAAAATATGCAAAATTTAAATACCAAATTTCAATTCATTAGGTTATAGAACAGATTTTTAGCTCACCTAGCTATAAATAGAAGATACAGAAAAAAAAGAGAAGTGTGTGTGTTACCAGTACACGCGCGGGAAGTTAAACTTCTTTTGAATGGTACACGTGAGTGAGTGAAAAAGAAAAAAAGGCATGGACAGACTGGGTAATGAGGATAATAAAGAAAGAATAGAAACAATGTAAATTATATTTTTATATTTTTTTTTTAAATTATTATTTTTAATTATTATTTTTTATGCTAATGATTGATTATCATTTTGCTCAATCGGTATAGTAGTTATGATTGGCATATGATGACTGAAATACAAAACGTACATTGGTAACTGAACATTATCCATATATCGCGTAAAAATTGCATCGATTGTTGTGCCTGATTTAGAAGTCGATATTGTTGGATCATTATTCAGTTGCAAACTGAATTTGTCTCGCAATTAAGTTATGAGAGGTGCTGAATCTGAAGATGCAAAATTAACATTGAGATCCCCACTCATGACCATTGCACATGCCTCGAGCATCATATTTAACTCTCACCTTACCTTGCATTTTCGTTTGATAAGAAATTTAAAAACCGTCTGTATTAGATTTGAGAGTTGAATTCGATACACAATGTGGTTGTTGTTATGGGCTATGACCATTAAATTTGACTCTCGTTTATTTAACAGCGAGATCATATTTCCTGGTATCTCTTTTATGACAATTGTCATTATGTAACTTATCGATACTAAAATGTTTAATAATGAATATAATTGACATTTTTTATATAATTGTCTTACTGGCAAGACCCTACTAATTCTTTATAATTTTCAAATGTTGATCCTTGTAGGGAACTACACTTATTCAAGCAAATTCTAACAATGTTATTTTGATTAATTTTTAGAGGATTTCACCTTGGGGGGGGGGCGATATTAATAGGAGTAAACCACCCCCACCAATTAAACACATTTTTTTTAGACATAAAAAACAACGAATTTTTATTATTTATTTAAGCACTTTTACTAAAGAATTTTTAACCACGCTTTGAACTCTGTGGACTTTAACCAACTTTGACGAAACGTATGCTTATATGATTTTTTTTTAGGCCATTTAAACGATGGTCCTTCATTAGAGTTTTCACTGTCACTCATTTTGTCGCTTATAACCACAATAATAAAAAACAAAATAATGCAAGTTACGCACTGCACGAGTAAGAAGCGACGGCCGACGAATAACAATTTTAGGCTATAGGATCTAGAGTATATTCGCTTATAACCCGTGTATGCGTCGCATTTTCTTGGTCATTGCCATAGATATTGCCACACACAAGTGTTGTATATCTATGGTCATTGCTTATACGTTTCATTTTCGGCAAAAAGTCCGTAGGGTATTATGAGTTTACAACTTATGACCAACATAACAACGTATAAAATTTTCCATAACATGGTAAAAAATCAAAATGCAAGAAATCTCCAGTCTTAGCACTTATTTCCTCAGAATATTTGAATTCCCCAGAAAAATCTCCAAAACCAAATAATACACCGAAAATCCCCATAAAGAGGAAATTTTCCCAGACCTGGCAACACTGTGACGAAATGACCATAGACATAATAGAACAGACACCATAGACACCATAGACATTCTATTATGTCTATGGAAATGACCTATCGTGACCCTAAATGGTCACCTAAGTAACCATTTCGACAGGTGACGTTCCGTTTCATCATTCATTTGGTACGACTACGTCACTCATTACTCGGGCTAAATGTTCCATCTTTGCGTATCATAGAGCAATCACTAATCAGTAATCCGATTTATCCGATAAAATATGTATTATCAGTTGCCAGTTATCACAAAAATTTCTCATCCAAAAAATATTATTTATTTATTAATTAAAATATTTAGATACACTTATAAGTTCAACAATCATAAAATATTATTTTCAAAGATCTCTCGGGAGGGGCGATCGCCCCTATCGCCCCCCCCCCTCAAATACGCCACTGGGCGGTAACTGATTTACTGATCTAGCAGAATGTAAGCACGTAATCGCGATGGCGTTGTACAATGTAAACACTCACTGCCACGACGTTGCAACAGAAGTATTTTGGGAATTAAATACGGCAGTGCGATGAGCAGCGGCAGTGGCTGAATGTAAATCGGGTATTAGAAGACAATGCGATCATCATGCGTCCATGTGAACCGGGCCTTTAGTAGGAACATCAATGTTACAACTATGCGAATACTAAAGTGTGATAATCACAATACGAATGCCTATGTTACATCATAAATCTATCTCGTGTACACTTCTATACTGTTATATCGCATAATTATAATTTTGAAATAAATCAGTTGTGTGTAGTCAATGAGATGTTACTAGGAAGTTGATTTGAGAAGCTACACTTGAGACCTTAAAATAATAGTTTTATTGTTTTAATAGTCAAATGGTAATAATAATTTTTTGATGGTATAGTAAATAAATATTGGTTGAACAAAGTGTTCTAATAAAATATTTAATTGGTATTTTTCAGAGGAATGTTATATTTAGAATCGGAGGAACAAATTCCAAAAACTTCATAAAAAGAACATTACAAAGATTATTTACAAATGAGCTCTCAACTAAATATACTTGGACTGGCTTTAAACTTGGACTCGGCCGCCTGGGTCGCTTCTAAACGTGAATCGAGTATAGACAACATAATCACCTTCATGGGCTTCAAATAGTAGAAATTATTAAAGGTAGTTATAAATTAATCAGCCATTCCCGAGTGGTGTCTCCTGGATAAGGCTAAAAGGTTAAAAGGACTCAATTCAAACAACCAAATCATATTCGTGGGACTCAATTCAATATCACTAATATTAATCACCATTATACATTTATATTGTGTATTGTGCACGATTTTGCAACGTTATTGGACATTGATTCTAATCGATTTTATTTCTTTGTCCAAATTTTTTTGATGATTGCTAAGTAGAATTCAAAATATCTTTACTTCCATTTTGTTTTAATCATTGATTAAAATCATGAATAATTTTACATTGATTAATTGTGTTTTAAATTAATGTTTAAAATTGATTTATATGCGTCATAATAATGAGCCTGCAACATATATATAATGTAGGTACAAAATATAAATTTTCTATTTTTTTTTTTTTTTAAATGGGTATTTATTTTTTATTATTAGTTAGTACCTACTAACGATAATCCTGTAGAGTAACCTAATACATAAAATGTAATTAATCAATAATACTATTGGATGCGTGAAAAATGTACAATAACCGTTTACAAAATAATATTAATTAATGATAAAAATAAATATTACCTAATAATCAATATATCTGTTAATGATAGCGAATTCATGGATGATGATATTGTATCTATAAATAATAGTTCGTGTGTTTAGGTAATATACAACGTGATTCAGATCTCTTTGGCTCTATTTAACTATTTAAATGCTTGCATTTTTTAAACTATCGGTCCAATTAAAAACATTGAAGAAATTAAATGTCTAAAAAAAATGTTCCTTTTCAAAATATTTATGTAATGATCAGCAGTTAAGAAATCAAAAAACTTAAAAATCGTACTCGTAAAAAAAGTCAATTATAACAAATATAACAAATAGTATTGCATTTTGCTAAGTGAATTTGAAACACTCTGTACATGTAAATTATTAAAAAAATAATCATTATGTTAAATTAAATCAACTAAATTATTATTTAGATATGTATTATGAAAACAATAAGCATAATAATTTACAACACTTAGAACATTTTATTTTCTTTCATTTGTTCAAAATGTTCTTTCAGAAATGTATGTATTTTATAGATATTTTTTTAAACATGGCAAACGTCTGACTCTTTATAGGCCCTTTATGAACATTTCTACATTTTTTTGCCAGTCCGTTTTTCGTTTTAAAAATGTTTGATTTCGTTGATTTTGAATTTCAATACACCGTCAAATAAACATAGTTAAAACTATATCATAAAATTTGAAATTCAAAATTTAAACTACGGAAAAATGTATTATATTATACCATTTATTATACCATTATTTGTGTGTGTGTGTGTGTGTGTGTCTGTGTCTGTGTGTGTCTGTATTATTTAACGCGCGTGCTTGATTTTTTCTAGTTTTTCAACGTTTTAGTCTTTTTTTTTTTATTCATATTAACGTGGTATTTATATTTTATTTTACAGAAAAAAATTTTGAAGTATGGGAAAATTATAAAATTATTTAGGTTAAATATTCTAATATTTTAAGATTTAACGTTATAGGAGGTTAATTATTCATGGTTGTATTTAAAAGTAAAATAGTACTAAACTTTATTCGATTTCACGTATTTTGTTTCGCCAGTTAATCGGAAATAGTTGTTTCTTTAAAGTTCTCTTACTAAGAGTATCATATTTCACTCGTATTTTTTTATTGCAATTATTTTTGATTTTATTTCAAGTGTTTGTCGTAATTTACTTTTGTAACAAATTAATATGTCGAAATCAAGCATATTGACTCTCCGATATGACATGCTGGTTAAAACATTCAGTATGGAGGTTTTCGACAATATATGAGCGTTATTGAGACACTTTCGTTGTTTCTAATGGATGTATAGAATTTGCTTAAATCGCGACACCCTCGTATTGAGAGGTCGTGACGTGATACAATGCGTAAAGCTGTGTCACTGTCGTACGATCGCTACCAAACCGTGAAGTACTACGAGAAAGTGAGATGTAGAGAGACGGCCGGTCTGCAAAAGTCAGTAATATTATTGATCAGACGTCTCGCGTAAAGTAATCGTCAGATAACAAAAAAGTCCGAACGAGTTCAAATAACACCTTTCAAAAGCAAAAACAGAGTTTGAACTTTAATTTAGACAGACGACTTTTGTCGGTCGTACACCACACAACAGGTAGGAGGTATACGCCGTCGCGTTTTTATATTATCGTTGTATCATTATACCGTTTAACATTGATTTGTCCTTGACGTATTAGACCCGTGTTTAGTACGGTGCACTTTCCTCCGTGAGGTACCCGTGTACGTTTGTTTATCTCGGTGACCCCGTTATACCTACATCGTTTTCGAAAAACAAATGTTAATTATGACCCGCGTAGTTATAGGTACCGTGTGCGTAATACTCACACACACACACACACACACACACACACACACACACACACACACACACACACACACACACACACACACACACACACATACACACACACACATCCAATCGCGCACACACACACACACACACACACACACACTCACTCATACACACAGACACATTCATACAGGTATTTTCGTAACGTCCGTCTTCTGTTGAGATTGAGTATGATGATAATCGGCCTTTTCTCCCTGCGGAGACCCCCGCCACAATAACAGCAGAACCTTTAAGGATATCGGAAGCGCCCGCAACTGGTTGCTGTCCGTGCATACTCGCGCCAGTGCAGTTGTGTCTGTTTAATAACGCGCGTCCGTCTTTGTTGGTACACGAACGATCGGACATTTCTGTCACCGTCGCACGCCGAAACCTCCGCCACAGCCGCCACCACCGCCGTGCAGCTCCGACAAAACGTGTACCTCTCTACCCGAGCGCCATTCGCTCCCGACAAGTAAGTCACGTTCAGGATCGTCCCTGGAATCATTTCATGCAGGAGGGGGGTTGGCTTTAAAATAAATTCACAATTTCAAATTAATATTTAATTTTTATCTCACTAAAATATACGCATATTTTTGCTCCCTGCTTGACATAATAATTGTCATTCCAATCTGTAAATTGTACACACAAAAATCGTTAATAAATGAAACAAAGTAAATAAAAATGAATATTATAGTGAACACTGATAGGTTATGGGGCGGTCGCTCCTTCGCTCCTCCCCGGAAATACGCTCTTGGTCACGTCACGTAAGACTGTCCACTTAATGCACGACGAGTGTGACATTATACTTTAAAAAACATCTCCTGTATGTCTTCTCTGTCCACAGTCCACGGGCCATCGGAATAGTGCCGTCGCCGTGTGGAACTGTTTTTTTTTCTCCCGGACGTAACGTTAACGCGTAGTAAATCCATCGTTTTTCAATACAGGACGCATGTCCGTGTACAAACGTACAGAGGAAAAACGATGACAATAAAAAGTCTCCCCTCCCCGATACTTTTGCGCTGTTTTTTTTGTAAATCTCAATTTACGAAAAAAAATCAACCAATCTTACTAAATTATATTAAAATAATAATATTTATTATTATTATTACTATTCCGAGACACTCGATGTTTAGCACCTCAGACGTTTGAAGAAAATCAGGGTAGATAATGTTTTCTTTTTATCGAACTTCGTTATAAAAACCGCTGCGGACGTTTTGACCGTGAAGTCACTCCCCACGAAATGATTTATACGATCGATTTGTGCAAACGTAGTCATATGCAAGACGTGGATGAAAAATCTTCCAAGTCAGAAAGACGGTTTTAGGAATTTGTTCTTTTGGACCAAAGAACTTGGCCTGAGAGACGCTCCGTAATGCACGTTACAAAAATATCACCAGTTTTCATGCGATAGACGTAGCATGCAATGCATTACGTCATTAAATTACAACGATTCGCGTCGGAGGTTATTCAGTATGTTTTGACATTAACGTTAACCTATAGTCTGTTCACCGAAAGACTAGGTGTGTGATGATATACGTGTAAATGACGTCTCCTCTACGACGGCAGGTGATTTTTCGCGGATGAAGACGTGTTTTTCGTTACTGTAAAAGTCGGTGAACAGAAGATACATATCGGTTTTACGGGCACGCGTAATCGCGTCATGAACAATGCTCACACACACATGACGATCTCGAAAACGAATAGACCAAAATTGTATTATATGAGTTCGGTCGGCACACTGATTGGGCAATGATCATGATTATAACACGTCTAAAAACGAAAACGTGTTGATTCCAAATCAAATCTACAATTCTATCGATTTAGCATTATGTTCGCTTAGGTTAAATTTCTACACTGTACAGTGCATATTGGTACGTTTTGACGTCTATTCTTGACGACACTAATGGCCCGTGCAATGACCCCGTAAATTTCGTGCAACTGATGCATATAATATTTTGACATTGCAATAATCACAAATTATCTATACTTGGGGTCGTCCTGCAGATATAATTTAAAGTTTTGAGTCATTTTCCGACGTCACAAAAGTGTGTTTAATTTTAAAAATACAATTTTTTTGACACTTTATACTCACTAACAGTCAAAACAATATAGGCCGTATAATATGCATTAGGTGCCTTTAATATAATTACTTGATAAGAGCTATTTGTATGAGTTAAATATTAAACAATCGCAAAACAACATCATACGAATAAATAACAAGACAGTTTTATACAATTTCTGACCTTCAAGAGATTTTTTTTTGTCTAAATTCGTTCTGAAAATATTGAACCATATTGTAATTCTTAGAGTGGCCGTAAATGAAAAATTAATTAAGTCATCACTAATTTTAATATTATTCATAACTTATATTTATAAAGTTTGTTAGATTTATTAATGTGGGCAATTAGAATAACAAATTAATTTTATAAAAACCTATGAATACTAAGCGAATAAACGATTATAAAACTTATTCTATGAGGGTGGGCTATATCCTTAAACTATTAAGTCCCCATAATTTCTTGTCAATAATAACTTTTATAATATTTACTATATTATCCATTACTTATTAAAATTATATTGAGCAAGAAAATTAAAAAAATATATGTGCATATATATATATATATATATATATTTATAATATAAATTATTAATAAGTTATATTATCTTTTTTTGTATATATATTAGTTTTTAATTTTCAAATTTCAAATGAAAATATTTTTTTTAATTTTTAAGTGTAGATATGTATTTTAGTTTATTGCTCACATTCAAAACGTATGTGTTAAAAGATCAATGTTAAATGATAACGTTTTGTAAATATACTGAAAATGTAAATGATTGATTATTATTTAACCTACCCGAATGTTATTTAACCTTAATTTGTCATTATTGTGTTATCAGTCAATACTAATAATAAAGAACCGTAGTAGTGCTAGTTATTAATATCAGATTTATATCCAATTAAAACGGTAAATATTTAATTTAAAAATGAGTGCCTAAGATGTGTTGTAAATAAGCTCGAATAATACACAATATAAATCTACATGTATTTCTTTTTCAAGTTATTTTCGCCGTCTGAAACGCAAATTTTCGTAAAATTCGTTGTGTATATCCTTTATGGAAGTTTTACATTTTTATTCAACATCTTTCATGCCTTTGGGGTGAATAGACATATTTACGTTAAATATTTTTGATTTCTTTCGAAGACATCCCTCTTCATGATTTGAAAAATTTAACCTTCCACGTCCATATATAAATATATTTACCCAATTTTATGCGTGCATTTATGTAAAACTATTTGTATCCATTCATATTATCAATTTCAATAGAACACCGAACCTAATAAGAAAATAATAATAATAATACACACCTGATGTAAATGGCAAATTAATAAAAAAAAACCCTTTGTAATAATAATAAAATATGTTAATAATTACTATTTACACATACATTACCATTAAAACTCCGATCATTGAATTATTAGGTAAGCAGTATGATTTTCAACTCAAAAAATAGTTGTAATTAAAAGTATTTGTTTTACAGCTTTCATCTCATTTAATGTGTTAACAGGTGTCTTATATTATAATATATAATTGGACAGTTTATACTTGCATATTTTTTAAAATAAAAATCGGTTTGTTCATTTTATCTTCATACATGCGTTTTTTGAAATATTGCAAAATTGATTATTTTTGTGAGTAATGAAATCGACATGGATTATTCAATCATAACTCTATAACCATATTGATAATGCCATTAAAGGGGCACAGAATATCAAAATATCTTTACAATATTAGTAATGCAATCATCGATTAATAATAATTATTGCTTTCGGACTAAAAAAAAATAATACATTTTTACATTATCATACGCTAGATGAGCCAATCACAAAATTAGTCAGTCTCAGGTGTTGTATTGCTCTCGCCCGGCATTTTTTTTATTTATTGCTTTGCTGTTATCGATTCTTTCAACTTTAACCGACACGCCTTTTAACACGATCCTAGAACTTATAATGCACTGTCAAATTAAGCGTTTTTACGTGAAAACCTGCGGTGATTGCAATGTAATTATAATTAGGTACATAATTACGTCATTTTATTAATACCTATATAATATAATTTGTAATTAACACCAACAAATCTACAACAGATGCAATCTATACCCATGTTACTAAAACATTTGTATAGACATGATAAAGAAATTGTATGGTAAAGTTAAATTTACAATTACATTTAAATTTGCAACAATAATTATCTATATATACCGGCTTACTCCGCGGTAAGTGCACAAAAGTGAGACAAACCCCAAACTTCCAATTACTGCACAGCTATGGTTTTTTTTGTTTATATTATTTTATTTCTTCCCTTTTTTCTCCGTATTCATTAAACATATACAATATAACATAACGTATCAGTTTCACATCCGTATTATACGTCTAATATGAATACATTTGTTCATTTTCGTGAGACACTGAATTCACATTAAATTTTCATAAAAATTCTGGTAAGTACAAAAAATACGTACTTATACATAAAAGTACACACTACACATATTACAATATAATTTCATAAGGCAATTAAAATTATATTTATGACTTTAAACAACAATTACATTTTTTTCTCTCGTCGTGTTTACAGAAATGTTATCTCGTTCTCATTAAATAATAATATGACGTCATTAAAAAGTGAATTTTGCAACATCGTGTTGAACAAATATTGTTTACCCGTTTTATTTTTTTAAGTTTTTCTCATATTGATTATAATACTGTGTATGTTATGTCAATACACTCTTGTATATTTGCACCTGTTTACATAAATAAATAATTTGGTGACTAAACGTCACCAAATTATTCGGTATTTTTTGGAAAAATCATGAATCTTACAACACGCATGTTTTTAATAACGTATAATTTAAATAAAATATTCTAGTTTAAAATGATGATTTTGAAAACCTCACCGAGGGACAATTTAATATAAATAATTCATTTTAAATGAAAAAATATTATTTAAATTTGACTTTTTTGAATCTTTCACGATTTTTGTAAATTTAAAATTAAAAATTTTTCCTAGTTTTTATTTTATACTTCTTTAAATCTTTACTTAAAAAACTAGCAATTCAATTCTGCGACTATGTAATTACTATTTTATACATTATCCGAATTTTAAATCAATAAGTACAAAACTTAACTAAATTTTTAGTCTGTTTATTATTTTTTCGATAATGATAAAGTTTTTCGTGTGGAAACGGAAAAACACTCAACGTATTGGACAATAATGATCATAATCATCGTTTTGCTGAAAAAATTGTTTTAAAGCGCACTGTTTTCTAACTAATATCACACAAAATACGAAATTTTGACATAAATAATAAATAATTTGAAATAAATAATTTGACTCCCACACAATTAGCCGTCCTGCACCACTTCTTCGGGAAAGTAGAGCCCCAACCTAATCGAGACGTATTCAAACTATACAGTCTATATAGAATAACGGACCTCGTGCTCCGCTGGATTGTCAATTTTAAATACTAGCTTTCTAGTCGATTTATAAAGAATCTAGAGCTCTTCACTTTGATAAAAAAAAATAAAAAATAATCAAAACTATAAAAAATAACATATGATTAAAAATATATACCGGTGTCATAGGATTTTTATACGTCCTATTATTTTTATATTTATCTGAATTATAAATTAGCTACATCAAATTCATTATAATATCTCGGTTTATATTTTTCAAATCGAGCAGGGAATATGCGCTTCTGCGTGAAATTTATGATAAGATGAGTGCATTTTTATGTTAAATCATTTAATTATTTAGCTGTAAGATCGTTTCAAATTGTGGCATTTTACTTCTACAAATTGTGTTTCGTATTAATACACCACGACCCGTTTAGAAAATTGCCTATACTCACCATTTTACGGCGTTTCATTTACAGCTTTCTTCTATATTCATATAGTACGCCAATTACGAGGGGGTCACATTTACATGCAAAACTTATTTATGACATTATATTACAAAAAATAATTGTATACTGAAATGTTAAACATTTTACATCATCTAAAAATGTCTGCATATTTAATATTACCTAATGGTAAATATTGTACTTTGAATTTTTAAAAGTAAAAAGAAATGTTACTGATTTTATGAAACTAAGCCCTTCTAGTCGCTTTTCAACCAACTGTTTGAATCATTATAGTTATCTTATTTCATGTTTGTACATTTTCAGTTTTAATTTGTATTCAATTTATTTCTTTTCTAATCCATTAGTTCAAGTACTTATCCTTTTTCTTATTTCTATAGCCCAAGGCATAATGCCAGCAACATTTACGGAATCCAGTCAACAGCGAGTAGTTGTAAATGGCAACTCTACTTACACTGCAAATGATGAAATAGTTATAAGCGGGATCTCCGGACGCCTTCCAGAATCAAATTCAATCGCTCAGTTCAGAGAAAATCTTTTTGCTGGCGTAGACTTGGTTACAGATGATGATCGACGTTGGCCATCAGGTAAAACAATTTAGAATAAAATTATCACCAGAAAACAATTATAATCACTTTTTAGATCATGAAATTATATATTGACTATGTACATTTATTTCAGGTATTTACGGCCTTCCTACGAGAACGGGAAAACTCAAAGGATTAGAATACTTTGATGCCAATTTTTTCGGTGTACATGCTAAACAGGCTGAAGTTATGGACCCACAGCTGAGATTACTTTTAGAATCTACTTATGAGTGTATTGTGGACGCTGGTGAGTCAATAATTTTTTTTTTTTTTATATATACAACTAAAGATATATTCATAAAATAATATAAATAAATTAAAAATGAATAAAAAATTATGTTTGTCCTTAGGTGTCAACCCAGACGATATCCGAGGTACTAAAACGGGGGTTTTTATTGGTGCATTTCACACTGAAACTGATGACTATTGGAGCAGAACACAAGACCGTGTCAATGGATATGGATTGACTGGTTGTTGTCGCGCTATGTTTGCCAACAGGATCTCTTACACGTTTGATTTTAACGGGCCCAGTTACGCTTTAGACACGGCGTGTTCCGGTAGTTTGTTTGCCTTATCACAAGCGGTATATGCCATAAGGACTGGACAATGCGAATCAGCTATAGTTGGAGGCGTAAATTTACTTCTGAAACCTACGAATTCGCTACAGTTCCACAAACTGAGTATGTTGTCGTCACAAGGAATGTGCAAAGCGTTTGACGTTTCTGGTAAATTTGTGTATAGTTATAATAATTACAATGAATAAGCTGTGAAATATTAAGAAAATAAGTTTTTGTGTTTTAGGTAATGGATATGTGAGAAGTGAAGCTGTTGTAACAGTGTTTTTGCAAAAGTCTAACGTGGCCAAACGTAGTTACGCCACAATTGTGGAAGCATTAACCAATAATGATGGGTTTAAGGACCAAGGAATTACATTTCCCAGTGGTTCTATGCAAAATCAACTTATCCAAGAAGTGTACTCCAAATGTGGTGTTAATCCAGCTGATGTAACATATGTAGAAGCTCACGGGACGGGTACTAAAGTATGATTCCAATTATTGTTATTTTTTTATAATTTTTAACACGGATTTTATAAATTGCTTTAGGTTGGTGATCCTCAAGAGTTAAACTCCATTGCAGAATTTTTCACGAAAAATCGCACTACTCCTTTGCTAGTCGGTTCTGTGAAATCGAACATGGGTCACTCTGAACCAGCTTCTGGTCTGTGTTCATTGGCTAAAATAGTTATAGCGTTAGAAGCTGGAAAAATTCCTGGAAATCTTCACTTTGCGAATCCGAACCCTGATATTCCAGCTTTACTAGACGGAAGATTACAAGTAATACTAAATATAATTTATTTATTCCTTTTTGTTTCGCAAACAAACAATAATGATCAAAATATGACAATGTTTGAACACCTTTTTTTTTATCAATTGATCGTAGCTATGATATTTCGTTCATTAATTGGATTTAAGTATGATTGGAGAATATAAGGGAATAATAACTGGGGAAATCCATAAACTATCATATGATTGTTTAGATAGAAAGTAATTATAAGTAAATAATATCAGCATTGGATTACTAATGACAACATCTAATTATTTTTTTTTTATGAATATTGTATAAAATGGAATTGTATTTATAATACCATAATATAATTTCATAGTAAAACAAGATATTAATAAGTAATGATTAAGCATTTAAAGAGACAAGTAACTATTGAAACGATTTATCAGTGAATTTCTACAGTGTTAAATCACGATTTGGATACATTTCACAGCCAAATACTTTTTATAAATTGACACAATAATATTAATTCATTTCTTGGGTCTAGAGTTATACAAATGATAACATATTGGTAAATATTTTTTCTTTAATTTTCTAGTATATAAAGTTAGTGCATACAATTTTAGATAATTTTAAAATTAATTATATCATCTTATTCATACTTAAATTTACTCCACTCAAATGTATATAATAAAACAGGTTATAATTGGTACCCCCCGATCTTCAACATACAAAATAATATATATACCTATGTATAACTCTGAGTTGTTGTTTATAAAATATAGAACTTATGTTTCTCAATCTATAATAATTTTTCTTTGAAGTCAAATCTTAAAAATTGAGTTATGATTTCATAGGTCGTAAATAAAAACTGGGAATTTGACGGTGGCTATGTAGCCCTTAATTCTTTCGGTTTTGGCGGAGCCAATGCTCACGTATTGTTGAAATCCAATCCCAAACCAAAGGCCGCTCTAATTTCAAATAATATACCACGTTTGATTGCCGTGTCCGGAAGAACCAATGAAGCCGTCAACAGTATGCTGAAAAAAGTACATTACCAACTTATATATTAGACTACAAATTTTTATTTGTTTATTATATGCTTAGATTTCTGAAACACCAAAAGACGACGAATTTTTCGCTTTATTACATGATATCCATGCAAAGAACATTAATGGACATGATTACAGAGGATATACCATTCTGGAAAAATCGATATCAGAAGTATCTGTACGTTATTTTAACAAAAATATGTTATTTTACCAAACTATTAAAGTGTAATAAATTTTCTAATGGTTTACAGGAAGTTAGCCCGACTAAAAGGCTTGTGTGGTATGTTTTTTCTGGAATGGGTAGTCAATGGGCTGGTATGTTAGAAGGCTTCATGCAATTGGAACCATTTGCAAAATCCATTTATAAAGCTGTAGCAGTGCTCCAAGCGGAAGGTCTAGATTTGTTGAGCATTTTAAACTCCAAAGACGAAAAAACTTTTGAGAATGTTCTTTATTCAGCTGTGTCGATTACATCCATGCAAGTAATATTTTGGTTGTTACGCGCATTGAAATTGCTCGGATTATCCTTATCGCTTTTTTTTTTCAATCTGTTTAGGTAGCATTGGTAGATTTGTTGAAATCGATTGGAATTGAACCAGATGGTTTCGTCGGCCATTCAGTCGGTGAACTTATTTGTGCTTATACTGATGGTACATTCACTGCTGAACAAACAATTTTAACATCATTCTTGAGAGCTCGTTGTATTTTAGAAGCAAAATTAGCCGTTGGTGCAATGGCTGCTATCGGTAATTTGTGTTTCTTTTTTTTTTCATTTTCATGATTTGATTATACTGTCAATGTATTTAAATTAAAGGTTTATCTTGGGAGGAGACTAAAAAACGGCTACCCGATGACTTGGTTGCCGCTTGTCACAATAGTGAAGACAGTGTTACAATATCCGGCCCCCCTAAAAGTGTGGCTGATTTCGTCAAAACATGTAAAGCTGAAGGAATTTTCGCTAAAGAAGTTAACAGTTCAGGATTTGCTTTCCACTCTAAATACATTGCTGATGCTGAACCTAAGCTTCGTAAGTGCTTGGAAAAAGTAAGTAGTGTGTATTCAAATATAAACCTTAGAACTCATCGTATCTACGTATATTGCGCAATTGTCTGTATGCAATATTTACATATTCACGTGCTAAAACATTTGATATTTTAATGTAATTCAGTTAAATAAATCTCGCTTCTAAAATAATTTATTGAACTGCGAAATGCAAATAATTTTTTCGTATATTTTAAGGCTATGAATTTTTACTTTGAAATACTCTTCATATTTTTACATTATATGTTTAATAAGTTTGTAGTTTGATATTCATATTAATTTCAAATTATATCACATAAATAAATTTCATAAGTTATTTATACATCTGTTTTTTAAGAATTAAATAAAATTTTTTCACGATATGAAAGATAATTTGTTTGATATAAAATCAAAATAAATTAATCTATAAATAGTAAAATATGGAATATTGAATAGTGATTTAGAAAAATAAACAGTTTATAATTTTTGACATAACCGATTAGTAATGTAGGAAAATTTAAACTTCAAACAAATAAATTTTGAACCAACGCAATTTGAGTACCATATAATAATTCAGAAAAATTTAATATTTTGATTTCAATATCACAATTTCAGTCAAGGGTTTGAGAGTTTTGTTACCCTGCGGCACCAATTTCGGATCGTGACCATTTCTATAAACTGTTATTTAATTTTATAAAATGAGTTTTAACACGTGTATTAAAATAAAGTAAATATAAATCCACGTCATTTTTAATAAATTCAAAACGCAATTGAAAATTAATAGTTTAATTAATTATATTTCATACATAAAATATTAAATTTAAAAAAAAATACATTTTTTTCAAATACCAAGTGTTCAATTTTTTTTCTGTAAGACTTTCATTTTTTAATTTCCAGAAAAAAAACCAGAGTTTCTTCTGAACTGTATTATTTATGATTTTCAAAAATAGGTATAAAAATTAGAAGGTGAAATTAATACTATTTATTTCGTAAATTCGAGAACATTTTGTTTATTAATTTTATTTATTAAACCTTTCTTAATTAAATATCAGACGGTTGTCAATTGAAAGCAACACATCATTGTGTTTATTTTATCATCCAAAAGTAATAATTACAAAAATATAATGCATTGCATTTTGAAATGTATTACACTTAACCGCTATTAAAAATTCAACACAATCAATGCTGCTTTATCATTTGGAGTGTAGAAAATTGAATATACAATTTTCTATTGTAGACAGGTAATAAGTAACTGATGTCATATCTCAACAAGAGATAATTTTGTATGTTTTTTTTTATTTAAAACCATTTTTTTTCGTATTTGTTTTTATTAATAGCAAATAACATATATTTTTATTCACAGATTGTAACTAACCCAAAACCACGTACTTCTCGATGGATCAGTTCTTCTATACCAGAAAAATTATGGAACACTCCACTGGCTAAACTAAGCTCTATCGATTATCATGTAAACAATTTACTTTCACCAGTTTTGTTCCACGTAAGATGATAAAAATATTATTAAAAAAATATAGTTTAAAAGCTAAATGAAATGATATATTCTTAGGAAGCTATTTCCCATGTACCGAAAAACGCTGTGATCATTGAAATCGCACCACATGCGTTGCTTCAGGCTATTTTAAAGAGATCCTTAGGATCCGAGTGCTTATGCGTTGGTCTCACCAAACGATCTACAAACCCTGAAGGAAATATTTTTATCTTACTATCAGCGATTGGAAAGTAAGTTTAAGTTAATAATTACATATAAGAATACAATGAGAAATAATAATATATAATTTTCTTACTTTTAGACTATACAATGCCGGACTTCAACCACAAATTAAAAATCTGTATCCTATCGTGTCATATCCTGTAGCACGTGGAACACCTATGATTCAATCATTGGTCGAATGGGATCACTCAACTCAATGGGCTGTTGCCGAATTTACTTCGAAGGTAAATTTAGAAATGTAATTTTTAACTATAAAACATAACAAAATAATACGTCAATATGAATTATTTTAAAGTTTTGACAAACATTTATATTTTAGGAAGCTGGATCTGGAGAATCCATTATTAAAGTTGATATAAGTACTGAAGAAGATAAGTTTTTGTCTGGACATGCAATCGATGGTAGAGTGTTATTCCCAGCCACTGGATACTTGGTAAGTGTATATATTTAAATACATAATTGTTTCTTTATTTTATTATTATTATTATTTTTTTTGTACTTCGATAAAAATATGTTATTATGTTTACATAGACTCTAGTTTGGAGGATTTTCGCAAAACTTCATGATAAGGAGATTGAAGAATTCCCCGTTGTCATTGAAAATGTACAATTTTTGCGTGCCACTATCATGCCCAAAGACGGTAACTATACTATTTACTATAAATTATTTCTCGACAAATAACTACAAATAAATATCATTACATTGTATTCATAGCGTGAAACAAATACTCACAAAAAATTTATTTTTGTAAATTATATGTAAAAATATTAATCCTTGAGACTTATTTTTGTATACTCGGTTTATTATTATTGTTTAATAATTTATTTCAAGGAAACGTAAACTTTTCAATTAACATTTTCGAGGGGAGTGGAAACTTTGAGATTTGTGAAGGAGATTCTATTGCAGTTACTGGCCACATTTCCGTCTTTGATGATGTTGATTCACAACAACTAGCTGACGAATTACCAGCACTTGAAGTTGACGAAAAAATTCCGCCTCTTAAATCTGGTGATATATACAAAGATTTGGGATTGCGGGGATATGATTATAAAGGAGTATTCAAAGGGGTTAAAGAATCCGATAGTAAAGGTAAATCTATTATGCATTTGTCTTAACACTACATAGAAATGCTTTGAAAAATATAAAGTCAGCAGATATATTTCATATTAAACCAATATTCAAATACATTAATTAGGCATCCGTGGAAAGTTGGAATGGGTAGGAAACTGGATTAGCTTTATTGATACAATGCTTCAATTCTCCATTTTGGGATTGAAAGTCAAAGAATTGTATTTGCCAACAAGAATGCAACGAGTTATTATCAATCCAGCCAAGCATTTAGAGTTGGTCAACTCATTACCAGAAAATAGTGGTAAGTTATTTGAAATATGAAACGTAAAGTGTTTGTGAATTCTGTGACATCTATTTATTATATAATCACAATTTTAGCCATTCCTGTAAACATGTATAGATCTATTGACGTGATAAAATCTGGTGGTATCGAAATATGCGGTATGAAAGCTAGTTTAGCTCCTAGAAGACAACAATCCCAAGCTGCTCCAAAGTTAGAAAAATACACATTTATGCCATATAACACAAATAAGGTAATTTATTTTTATCACTAACTGAGATATTATGAACTATGCACTGAACATTTTTTTGTTATTTAAAAAAGATTTTACCGATAACAGAAGTTTCAAATGTGTTAACTTCTTATCTTCAAATTGCTTTGGAAAATAGTGCTGGAGCAATGAAAATTAAAGTTATTGAGTTTGGAGCTGACAAAACATTGGAACAATTATACATGCCTAACGTTGTCAATATTTTGGAATCTGAACCCTTAATATCTGTAAGTATGAGAAAACATATTAACATGACCATTATGAATATCGACTAATTCATTTGTAATTTAAGTTGGACGCAATCTTAGCTACAACTCAGGCTCAAGCTTTGACTCCATTTATGGGGCCACTAGATGTAAAAATGAATTCTAAATCATTAGAAAACGGCCCAATCGATACTAATGCTCATATTGCCATAGCTTTTGATGTACTGCAGTCACAAAACTCTTTGAATAATTTGGCTGAGACAGTAAAACCAGGAGGCTTTATTATTATTTCAGAATCTAACGGTGTGTCTGAAAGTGCTATTGAAAAAAGTAATCTTTTATTAATTAGCAAGTTGTTTGTTGAAAACAAAACGTACTATTTATTGAGAAAGGTTAGATGTTTTCACTCAGCGGATTATCCTTAATCATACATCTATATTTTATATTAAACGTTTGTCATATTTATTGTTTAGCTCAATGAGGAACTTTCAGTTTCTGATGTTATTCAAGTATCGGAAAAATCCTATGAATGGGTAGAGAATTTGAAATCCGCCTTGAAAGTAGCGGAAGTAGATCCTAGCAAAAAAATAGTTTTGTTTGCTCAAGGGGAAGATACCAATGGAATAATTGGTTTAGTGAACTGTGTCAAACAAGAACCCGGAGGTACCAGTATTAGATCGGTGTTCATTCAAGACCCCACTGCACCCAAATTTTCTTTGTCAACTCCACTTTATGCAACACAATTGAAGAAAGATTTACTGAGCAACGTATTAAAACCTAACGGAGAATGGGGTTCAATGAGACACATGAGATTAGAAAATCAACAAGATAAACCGTCATTACAAGTTGAACATGCATACATAAATGCTTTGACCAGAGGGGATTTGAGCAGTTTGAAGTGGATCGAAGGACCATTGACATACTACAAGTAAATAGTGATAACTTTTAGATTATCTCAATACATATTATTTCGTAATATTATATTCATGAAATTTGTATATGATATATGAATGATATAATAATCGTTTATTACATTAATGATTAATTTCAGACCTGAATTCAACACAAATACTGAATTGTGTACTGTTTATTATGCACCTCTCAACTTCCGTGATATAATGTTAGCTTCTGGAAAACTACCTCCCGATGCATTGCCGGGAGATTTAGCTGGAGAAGTATGTATTTTATTTTGTTTATTTTCAAAAACAGCAACCTATTCATACAATTTTGCTTATTTTAGGACTGTATTCTCGGACTTGAATTTGCTGGCCGTAACTCAAAAGGCAAAAGAGTCATGGGTATGCTTGCTGCGAGAGGACTAGCTACCAGTGTCCTAGCCGATCCGCAATTCTTGTGGGAAGTGCCAAGTAAATGGACATTGGAGCAAGCTTCAACTATACCTGTAGTTTATGGAACTGTAAGACGGAACATTTGAAATTATTTTGAATTCAATTATTGTAAACATTTTAGTTTTAATTTAGGCGTACTATGCGCTATGCGTAAGAGGACGAATGAAACCAGGGGATTCATTGTTAGTTCATGCTGGTACTGGAGGAGTCGGTCAAGCAGCTATTTCCATTGCTCTTCATATGGGAGTAACGGTGTATACTACTGTTGGTAGCAAAGAAAAACGTGATTTCTTGAAAAAGACTTTCCCTAAGGTATTATTTTAGAATTATTTTAAAATATTGAATTTTTTTTTTCTTTTTCGTATATTTATTGTTCTATTAGTTAACTGACAAGAACATTTCCAATTCTCGAAACACCAGTTTTGAACGACACGTATTAAGAGAAACTAACGGACGTGGGGTAGATCTCGTTCTGAATTCATTGGCAGACGACAAACTCCAGGCATCTGTTCGTTGTTTGGCCAAAGATGGCCGCTTCCTTGAAATTGGTAAACTTGATTTGTCCAACAACAGTCCTTTGGGAATGTCTGTTTTCTTGAAAAACACTACATTCCATGGAATCTTACTGGACGCATTGTTTGATCCAAAATCTGAAAACGATGACAAAAAAGAAGTCGTTAAGTTGTTGAATGAAGGAATAAATAATGGAGCCGTTAATCCACTTCCTGCCACAGTGTTTTCCGAATCTCAAGTAGAACAAGCGTTTAGATATATGGGTTCGGGTAAACATATCGGCAAAGTGGTATTAAAAATCCGAGACGAAGAATCACCCGCCGTAGTGAAACCTGCCAAAAAACTAGTAACTTCAATCCCACGATCCTACATGAACCCCGAGAAAACTTATGTTCTAGTCGGAGGTCTTGGAGGATTTGGTTTAGAATTGGCCAATTGGTTGGTAGTAAGAGGAGCAAAGAACCTCGTATTGACTGCTCGAAGTGGAATCACTACTGGTTATCAAGCTTCTCTCGTTAACAGTTGGAAAGAAAATAGAGTCAATGTGTTCATATCTAAATCTGATTGTTCAACCTTGACAGGAGCTCAACAATTGATTGATGATAGTAATAAACTAGGACCAGTTGGAGGTGTTTTCAATTTAGCTGCAGTAAGTGTTTAATATTATTATTTTTTAATCAAGTATTACAATGTCTTGATCGATTTGATGTTTTAATAAGTGATGGGCAAAACTGAATAATTTACACTGTCAAATAATATTTGATAGTTTTAATAAATTATCTAATATCTATTCGAATATATTTTGTGTAACCGAATAGTCGTTTTAAATTTTAACTATCGAATAGGTCGAATGACTATACGAATAGTACTACTGAATAGTTTTATGAACAATTACCAATGTGGTGATTTACTCATATTACACTAATTTTGAATATATCTGACGAGTTTACTCGGCAACAGTTTATTGTCATGATAGTTATCCAAAAAAGTTTGACAGTACGATAATGTGTTGTTTATTGAATTATTTTATTTTTTAATTGATGATAGCAAATAATAATATGATATATAATAGTTACTATCATTAATAATACGCAGTTATCTTTTACGTTAGCTGTCCAATTATAGGCATTTAAGATATTATTATACTGTTGTACCTGTCACCTGCTCTAATGTCTATTTTAGGCCATCCAGCGGCCCTTTCTTAGAACTGGGCCCTATTATATTCATATACTCGTATATTTATGATTGACAGTAAATAATAACACGAGAAAAATCATTCGAATGGAATATTATATTACATTTCAAATATTCGTCTATTATTTCGAATAGTCGACTATCGAATAGTTTAAAAAGTCATCTACCGAATAGTTCTAGTTTAAACTATTCGTTCAATATCAAATATATCTGAACTATTTGAATGTGTTAATTATTCACATAGTTATCGAATTACTATTGAATAGTGCGATACTGCACAACTATCAAATAGTTTCTATAGCGACTATTCGATTGTGCCCATCACTAGTCTCTATTATTTATTTTTGTTACAACCCATATATAAAATTATTTTTAAAATACTCATTTGATTTGTATTATTTCTATTTATGAAATTATATTAATTAAATTTTATATGAAGAGGGTCCATTGTTATTATTTAACATGCTTTTAGGGTACATTTTCATAAAAAATATCCTTATATCAACATAAAATTCAATTAGCTTATGAAGCTAATAATTTAATATTATTTATAACAATATTTAACTATACATATGAGTAATCTATTTGTTTCATTAAATTTATCTAACTTTGATGACATTTATAGTTTGAAATTTAAAATTTATGTTTCATTTATAATTTATTTTTCGTTACTTTAAGTGCTACAATTTTTCCTGCGAAATAATATATATATATATATATATATATATTTTTTTTTTTTGAAATAGTAAAATTGATTGGTTTAATTTCAACCATACATTTCACTGATTTTAAATCATTTGTATTGATTTTATTTTTAAATAAAACCACACGATAGAAACTTTAACCAAAATTAAATACATACAATTCTTCAAAATATTAACAACAATTTTTTACTTTAAAAATATTATCCAATAATTGTTTAAAAATGAAAATTAACGATATACGAAAATAATGAATGAAAATTATTTCTAGGTCTTGAGAGATGCATTTTTAGAAAACCAAACACCACAAGATTTTGAAATTGTTAGCAAACCTAAAGTGACGGGAACCAAAAATTTGGATGTAGTGACCAGAAAGTCTTGCCCGCAGCTAGATCATTTTGTCGTATTCTCGTCTGTTTCTTGTGGCCGTGGTAATGCGGGGCAGACCAATTACGGGTTCGCTAATTCTGTTATGGAAAGAATTTGTGAAGCCAGACAAGAAGCTGGACTTCCAGGAGTAAGAATATTTTGAGGCGAAAATAACACTGCACAACTAGTTTTAATTTTAACTAATAATTTTTTAACTTTTACTAGTTGGCTATACAATGGGGTGCTATTGGAGATGTTGGTCTTATAATTGAAACAATGGGTGGAAATGAAACAGTCGTGGGCGGCACATTACCTCAACGAATGGTTTCGTGTTTGAATACGTTTGACGTGTTTTTGAAAAACCGCCAACCGGTCTTGGCGTCAATGGTTTTAGCTGAGAAAAGAAAGGGTGGTTCAGGTGGGGCTGGACAAGTGAGTCTCATCGATGCTGTCTCCAACATTCTCGGAATCAAGGATACCAAAAATATCAACGCATCGGCATCATTGGCTGACCTCGGTATGGACTCTTTGATGGGAGCTGAAATCAAGCAGACACTCGAAAGGAATTACGATTTGGTGTTGAGTATTGGAGAAATTAGAGTTTTGACAGTAAAGAGATTACAAGAACTGCAAAACGATGGCGGAGAAACGGTCGCCGATGTCCCAAACGGTGTGACTAGTGGAAATGTTAAGGCTTGAGTAATTCTGGTCTATGACAAGTTTTTATTATATCATAATAAGGTGTAAATCAAGTTGTTGTACATATTTTGAATTTAGTTGTTTTTTATAAATGAGTCCCTGTTGATAATTGATTGTTCAATATTCTCAGATACAATTTTTTTCTAAAGAAAAATACTCAGTAATTGTTTATTGTTATTTAAGTTATAAAATTATGCATATATCTTAAGTCAATTTTAATGTGATATATAATATGATTTAATAACTGTTGATCAGTTGTTTTCTTATTCGAATCACTTCCGTAATCAGTGATCTTAAAAAATGTATGTATTAAAAAAACTTTTGCAAATGAGTTGTGTATTTCAACGCAGTGGTACTAAAAATTATACCGAAATAAAAAAAATCTGACATCAAGACTTCACCTTTATAACTATTGCTCCCAGTTATAAGTCGCTTTGCCCAAATACGATGTAAGCAAATAATATTTTGTATAGTCGAGCTTAACACGCTTTTATTGGTTAATGTTTTTACTAGTAACTATGCAGCAAATACCTAATGATTTTATATTGCTTCAATGATTACGGGAGCTATATGGAAGACCAAATATTCTGTCATATATAAGAAGCAAAAGGCTCGAATGGTTAGGACACGTATGGAGGGCGGATGGCCGAATTATTAAACAAGCTCTGATGGCCGAAATGACAGGTAAAAGACCTCTGGGCAGACCCAGAACAAGATGGAAAGACTTAGTTGTGTAGGATCTAAGAGTACTTAGACTATTACAAGTAAGGGCTCAGTTAAACGTAGCCTACAATAGGGAAGAATGGAACAAGTTTGTGATGGCAGCGTTGGACCCCAATGGTCCCTTAAGCTGTATATGAATGAATGAATGAATGAATGAATTCAATGAATGAGAAAATGTATTTGAATGAATACAATTGAATGAATGAGACTCTATGAAATTGTCATCTTTCAATTTTACGATCATCGTTAAAGTATTAGCAAACTTACTGTATAATGCCATTTATTGACCATGAAAGTCAATTTCGAGTGACATGAATATACATTACCATAAATTGAAATTATTTTTAGTATTTTTATGGAAACAGACATATTATTGTAATGTTAGGTACATATTTATTGCCAAAAGTTACTATGCGAAATCTCAATATATCGCGTTTGTCAGTTTTATCATATTTTCGAAACGGTATTGCTAAAATACGTGATATTTGTTGTAATCTAAACACGAAAATATATATCATTTACGGGTTTTCAACAATCAAATTTTAAAATGATTTAAAACAGGCTTAAATTTGTTTTACATGAACATAAGTTCGAAACAATTTAAATGTTAAAGACATAAGTGGTGTCGTTAATACACTATAATACCGTAACGTAAATGTAAACGTTTCAAAAACTGACTTTCTATATAGATCGTCAAAATGCTTCACTATTGTGAAAGTAAGACGCTACCGAAATGGCATTGTCAAAATGGCGTTTATTTGTTTAATTTATTTTCAAATAAACATGCGTGTAAAAGTGTGTTTTTATTTTATTTAAATAATTTATATTTACAGATAACAAAATCAAGGGTAATTTATTTATCCTTTCAAAATTACATTGTGTTAGATCGCCAATAAGTTGGTAATTAAACTGACCCATCATCAGCCTTTTTCGGTTAAAGTAATTTTATTCACCTAACAACTTAGCACCCGGCACAGTGCATTTAAAAAAAAAAAAAATTAATAATCATATTTTAGGTTTGTTTTATTTGTTTTTTATGCGCAGTAACCATACACCTTATAAATAACGTTCGTTGAGTTTAGCATTATTGTATGTGAGTTGTATCTGTAAAAGCATATAATATCAGGCGTTGTTATACCATACCATTTATGTACCTAGTGTTTTAAATAAATTTTTTTAATTCGTACTATAAATACTATTTGTGTATCTTATTATTCACTATAAATTATAGATGATTTTTTTTTTTTTTTTTTTTTTTTGACTCAAGAGATATTAAATAAATTAGAGAAACGCTTTTAGTTTTTAAGAGAAACGGAGTATCTATTCTATTAGTTTTACTATGTTTTTTATTTTTTATTTTTTTTTAACCTCGAAACACTTTCTAGTAGTAAACGATATCAAAAAGTCATATTTATCGGCTCTTAAGATCGAAAATTGGATTTAAATGAAACTTGACTTTTATTGAATTTTCATGCAATTTCAACGGAATAGACTTTTTTACAGTAGTTTCCAATTTCAAGTGAAGATAAAAAATAATTGGTTTATTCAATCACCATGAATTTTATGAGCATATACATAGAAAAACATCTTTTGATAAAAAAAAAAGCTGTCTACATTGTTTACAATACAATTTTTATAAGGTTTTGATAAAAAAAAAAAAAAACATAGGTATGTAATGAAACTTTACTCAAAATCGTTACATTAACATAATAATTGATCGTTGCTTAAAATTCAATTCAACTACACCATTATTTTTTCCAAGAACCTAGGACAAACATCACCCACCATTATCATATATCGATCATTTTAATTTTTAAATTGTGAATTTATAAGGCCATACGCTACACAATGAAAAATGAAAATCATTTTTTCTATTTAACCAAAGTATAAATGTAGAGTAAATTTAAATACGGATACTTAATATACTTATGAGTAGAAACAAAATATATGCTTTAAAGTACACTCTTTTGAGTGTAGGGATTTGTACATATTATATTCTCAACGTATCTTTTGATTATTGTTCAAATATATGTTGAATACTTCTTCACCCATTCATTCAAATACGTATTTCGATACGAAAACAAATTATTCTTTACAAGACTAGTAATAACGCAACGAATATTCTACTGTAAATCACGTAAATTTCTTTGATATTATACGTATTGAGTCCTTCTCTAACTCCAATTCCCTGGACCGATTTTTGTCCATTATTAAAATCCTATATTTCTAATTTATGGCTCAACCATTGGGACAATTTAGGCCCCAATTATGCCTCTTCGCACAAAAATATTTCACCTTCTATACCCTCTCAACCTTGATTTCACAACCTCCAATTAAATCGTAACATAATTATCTCTTTTTCGCGTCTGAGATTTGGATACACCCTACTACCATCACACTTCTACAAACTTTCTCTCAATGACTCTCCTTTGTGCACATTACATATTCACGATCCCACTATCTGCGGTATCTCTCACCTACTTTTTCATTGTCCCTCTCTTGTTCCCCAACGCAATATCCTTTCAGCTCTAACTCACTCTCTTAATGTTCCTTTCGACACGAAGTCTATTTTACCCTCACCAATTGTACCAATCATTACCTCACTTATATCTTTCATCAACCAGGCTGGTTTAAACATTTAATTCATTTGTAATATATTTTCTGTCATTTATTATTGTATACCATTATGCACTATCTTTGTGAGTTATTTTAATCGTCAAAACTAATTGTAAACAATTTTTCTTCTAATAAAAAAAAAACAAAAAACAAAAAAAAAGCGTTACTATTATTATAATTATTATTGTTATTAATATAATTGCTTGAAAATCAACATATGTAATAATATTTCTCTAATTATAGTCGGCAGATTCATAAATACTTGCAATATAGGGGAGAGATACATTTTTCATATGAGAAGAATCCCTTTCATGTGGTTTTTTAGGAATTAATTGTTAAATAACTATCACCTAAACCAGTTTTTAACTTATCTCGTTTGTTTTATCAAAAATATTGATAAATTTTTAACTTTGTATGACTATTCTAATAGCAATGACATTTTTATTAATTTGTGTAATTTTTGTTTTTCATAATGGACCAAAAAAAAAAAAAAATATATATATATACACACCATAATAGATTTTATTATGTTAACTAGAATAATTATTAATCTATTGTTTCAATATTTTTCAAACTACAAAGACATCAATAACGCTCATAGTAATTAGTAATTAAAATTATTTCAAACAATTCGGCGTACGTGAAGTTCCAGTAGGTAGGCAGTAGGTAATTAATTAATGATAATGTGTGTTTTTATTAAGTTAAGGCGTTTAACGATAGATATGGTATAGAGAATAAAAAAATATCGTAATGCAGCAGAATATAAAAAAATAACATTGTTATGTAAGTCGACAAGCACTTGGTTTTCGATGTAGAAACTAATTGATAAATCGTAATATTATATTGGTTGAATTTTCTCATTTAAACCGATTACGTCAAAGTTCATTATATTGCTCGTTCGTGATAAAAGTATATTCACTTTTTTTTTCTTTTTTTTTACAGAGTGAATAATAAATAATATAAACGCCGTTTATAAAAATTGTTCAGTGATTGTGCATCACGTACATTAATACATCTTAAACTTTAAATATAAAAACATACCTCTTTTATATACCTATTGAAACAACCATTAAAAATTATTTCCATTTATTTGTAAAAAAAATTGAGTTATTTATATTTCATTTCATCACATTATCAGTAATTCAATGGTCATTGAAAAATAGTTACTAAATAGTCCATATGCATTTACTAAAATCAATTTTTATGTTAAATTTTCAACGAGAAAAACAACGAAAAAATTAGATATCAGATTATTAGGGAACTATAACAACGTGCTGCTTTTTTCCATTATGTAAGCTCATGTCAGAATTTAACTGAATAAATATTCTATAAACAGATTAAGGAATAGATTATCATGATGTTTTTCTTTCTTCAAATGTAAACGTGTTATTTTATAACAATGATATACGTGTATCAATAAAACTCGTACATACAGCACATTATATGTATTCTTCAGTTCTAAAGTAAGATAATGGTGTTGGGTGTGAGAATCTGAGATAAGCTACTTTTAAGTTTGGCAAACGGTACATGTAGAAAGATACGATTTGAAATTTGAAATCACTGATAAATCATTATTTTTGGAAAACGATTCTGAGGGAAATTGGAGTTGTAATTTTAGTAACAACAAGTTAAATTTTCGAAAAAATAAAAACCTCATGATAAACAATTGATGCAATTTTCAAGTTTCAAGTAAAACAAATTTTGGAAAATAACAAGAATAGTCAATGTCGATATGATAATGTGCTCAAAAATATTTTGTTTCACCGTATTTTCACACTTTTAGATTATATAAAGACAAATTAATGCATCCGACTGTTAAAAATTTTAAATATAGATATAACTTTTGATTAAGATCATTTTTACCGCACGAATAATTTCAAATTGTAATTGAATTTTATCAAAAATAATTTTTGTTAAAATTTTAATTTTAAACACTATACAAAAAAATCTGACTACCTTTTTCTGAAATTTTCATAATATTAGAAATAATAATTTTATTTGATACACATCCAATAAACTGAGAATTTTTGAAAATTTCAAGTTTCTAGCGTTGTTATTTTTGGATTTATGTACAAATTAAAAGACAGATTTTATGAAAAATGTATACAGAAAATTTGAGCCTTTTTACTATTTTTTTTGGTAGTTTTTCCTTACGCTTGGAAAGTACCAACTAGATGAAATGTCTAATCTCTTAAAATGCTAGATAAAACTTTTGAACTATTATAGTTACCCAAAAACGAGATAACAAACATTAAAAACATCATCGCATAACCAATATATTCTTTCTTTCATTCAGAATCTAAAATCAAGTACAAGTATTAGTTGAGAAGATCAATTCGATCAACCAATATTGCAGTCACACTATTGGCGTAAATAATGAGGATTTTCGTACTTAAATCCTGAAGTGTAAATTCATATTATAATGTGTTTATTTAAACCCATTCAGCGCATCCGGTCTTAATTTGGATTCCAGCTAAAATAACAAAAACTAGAGTGAATAAATTTCGCCATATATTTTAAAACATTTCGACGATTTTTCACCTTAAATACAAAAGGATTTTAATGTGCATTCTTGGTTGTTTTCAATCGATGTATCTTTACTTGCATAATACATGTAAATGTTTTTTTGCAAATATTAATCATTACAGCATAACATATTATATAATAACTAACAGTCTAAATTGCACACAACATTTTTAAATATAGAGTACGTAGCTATGAAATTGATGAATGACAAAACTATATTTTTTAACAACAATCAGTTATTAAGAAAACTAAAATCTGTACGGTTAAGAAAATTTATTATATGTACATATATACTCGCGCGTGCGAATGTGTGTGTGTGTGTGTGTGTGTGTGTGTGTGTGTGTGTGTGTGTGTGTGTGTGTGTGTGTGTGTGTGTGTGTGTGTGTGTAATGTTATGAAACGCTTATTCTCAATTGAAAAAAAAATTAAATATTTAATACTCTAATCCTAATGAATATTATTACGATACTAGCTTAATGAGTAATACTCATCTAGTGTATTATTTACTCAATCTTTAAGTTTTATTTTAAAAAATAACAAATTAAATTCAATTATAATAAACCAAACATTAAATTCAACATTTAGTACCTAGTGTTATAAAATGTATGAGTTAAAACTAACAAACGTATTTGTTTGAATAAAAATGTTGTTGAAGTCAATTACGTAGTCTGGAGACCTCAGTTTTAAATTACACGAAATCAATTAAATTTTGAAGTTTTCAATCTATGCAGTTCAACTCGATATCTAAATAAAAATTTTTTAAAAATCAGTGAAGTACAGTAACATAAATTTGTTATTACATAGTCTGTGTTTACAATTGGAAAAATTTTTAAACAAAAAATATTTTAATGTTTGTTAAAGTAAAGACTGTCACAATTATTTTAACTATAAGTGTTTTAGTATAAGTTACCTTTTAACATTATTTATAAATGATTATAGATTATCAATTTTAAAACTTACCATAAGTATTATATTTTCAATTATTAAAGTGTTCATGAAATGCCAGAGTAATTAGATAATAAAAACACATAGGCAATTTAAAAAAATACATTATAATTTATGATGTGATAGTAAATCTAAATTAATAAGTAATTTGTAAAAACAATTTTTAAAATTTTTAATTTAATACATTTTTCATCAAAAACATAAAATTGTATCGAACATAAAATTACTCAATTGAACCTATATGATTATATATAGATATAAATGTTATACTTAGAGTTTTGAATAAAGTTATTTCATGAAATAACTAGATAGTTAATGAAATACCTACAAATGTCAGTTAAAACTTGTAATTTAGGAGAAAAAAATTGTATATACTATAACTAGGTTATCATTTCTTTACAAAATACCTGGGTAGTTATTATATATAATTTTATTTTTATTTCTGTTTAAGTACAGGAATCTAAATACATTTAAAAATAAAATGAAAACATGAAATAGTCATATTTCATTCTTTTAAAACTAATTTAATTAAATTCCGGTGTATTATTTATTTGTTCATTGAAAAATATTGTGACATTAAGAATTGAAAATCATCTGATTTGTCCTGCAAATACACCTTTTAATTACGCAATTTTCATTACAATCACAGTTAAAAAAAAAACCTGACCAGTTCCATGTGATATTGAGCAAAACTTCAGTATAAAACAAAAAAAAATGTTTATATATTTTACCGTTTTTAATTAGATTGTCGATATGTTTTTTTATTTAACCTTTTTAAAGTTGTTTTGTTTGACAAATGAGAAATTATTTTTCACTAAAAAGATTCAAAACATGTAGTTTTAATAGTACTTATCCAAAGTTGTCATGATGATTGGATGGACCAATTTTTTTTTTTTTTTAATAAACATTGTTAAATTAAAAATTGGCACAAAATGTTATCAGAGTATATAAGTAAGATCATATTAAATTTTTAGAAATTTTCATTAAAAATTTAAAATATTATTACAAATAAACTTTTAAAAAATCAGTGAGTTCCATAAATATAATATATACAATATAATACAATATATAAATATATATATATATATATTATATACATAAAATATAATAAATATAATTCATTTGTGTTTATTAAAAAAATCCTGAGTCACGATTTTTAAAATTTGTTCGGTATTATTACTTAAGTATATAGGTATGGTCGTATTAAATTAACAAATTTTTTTTTCCATATTAAAATCTTGATTAGAAAATTAACTAAAACAAAAAAGTCACCCAATTCCGAAAAAATCGTTTTATAATATACTTAAACACATACAAAAAAATCCTGGCTAACGATTTTTGAATTTTTTTTAGTATCATTAGTTAAGTATACGAAAGTGTTCATACTAAATATTCAGAACTTTTTGTCAAATATGTTCTTAGAGATAAACTTTAAAAGAATGAGATATTTTCAAAGTTCTATTTTTAGTCCAAAAGTTGTCAAATATTTTTGAAACTTTTTTGAAATGTGTATCAATATGCCATTAGTATATGGTTAAAATTACGAGATTCTAGTAACACTTACTTTAAAAATTACACCGTCTGTACTCGGTTTTTCGGCAATTTTCCCTCACGCCTGGGAAAAATATTGAGAGGAAAGAAAATGACTTCTCCGAATTATAAATACAATATCCGATCTATTGAGTTGCTGGATGAAACTTTG